>NMRB01002054.1:95598-107669 GCA_002633025.1 Notospermus geniculatus | reverse complement strand
ACGGAATTTCACAAATTTTTTATGGTAGGCTCATCTAGCAAGGGTACATAATATACTCTGCGGGTTTTCAATTACATTCATTTTCCAGCCCTGTAGGGGGCGCTTTGTAAAAACCACATAAGTTCCCTTCCGCTCTGTAACTTTGGAACGACTGAAAATTTTGGGTTGATATTTGGTGGAGGCATGTATCATGGGCCAACGGTGTGTCGCGTTAAAGAATCGACCAAATCTGATTTTCCACTTTGCCACCAGGGGGCCAAAAAGCCAAATCACATAAACTGTGATTGTGCCATTAATACTGAACGGAATCTTCAAAATACATGCCCGTCGGACTTGCACCCGGGGCGACGGGGGACGTTCAATGCTGTGCTTGTTTAACCATGCTGATGTTTACGACAATGTTTTGCGCCACGACTGCCGTATGATCCCAGCCTGACGACATGGACGACATGCTGACGAACATGACGAACGTTGTACATCCAACTCGGCTTAGGCCTATATCCTCCATGTCCTCGGCCCATACCCCCCATTTCCCGATCGGCATTCTGTTTTTGGGTAGGCCCTAACGAAACTGTAATTCCTTTGGACATTTTGGTCGCAAAAAGCAACTGTCCGAGGACATGGCGGGATGGGGATGGTGTCCGAGAATAGGACCGCCGTCACTGAAAAATGTGCCCTATTCTCGGACACTTTTGGAAGTCAAATTGCGCGAAGCAGAGTGGATTAAAATACATCAAATAAACAGTTCCCGGTTCAGTTTACGTCACTTTCATCAGTAAAACCTCACATTCGTTCTTTCATGTGGTATTGCGGGTCAAAATTGGCCGTGCAGGTCTTAGGCCTATAGTGTGACATGCGACGCGTGGCGGAGACTCCAGAGTCTGCATGCAGACTCAACTGACAACTCTAGTTTGGTTTGTTGCCGGTTAGTGGCCTGGGGCACTGGACCACTTTCACCCTGGTGTGGGAGGTATTGGCTTGGTATTGAATCAGCACTGCTTTCCCTTGGAACCAATAAGGAAAAAATCCGTGGTTCTTTACTGGAACTGAATGTCATCAAAACAGACCAAACACTAGTGGTTTCAGCTGCTAGTAATTCATCTTGACATGTTCTCACAATTCTCCACCACTTCACTCAGCCAGAAATACTCCAACCTCCTCCACTGGGATTGGTTTTGATCATCTGACCGCAACGTTGAGTTGTAACTTTGGCTACACCACTCTCGGTCGTGTTGACATCACACTTGAAGGCTTTTATTGGCTGATAAGAAGAGAGGTACATTGTCACCAATGATGTGAGGACCTAAAAGTTGTTAGCCTTGTACTTCAGCTGTTGGGTTGCTTGATGGTAGTGCTTGCTCTGCACTTCTATTTTTTATGGCGTGTTAGCAATGTGGTGGACATTGCTGTTGATTACAACAATATCGGGCAGATGCTTTCTACTGGTAAGGTGCATCCTGCTGTCCTTCTTTTGATATGCCATGGCGTGCACCCTTCATACTTCCCAACAGGACAATTCTATCTATTAGTGTTTCTGTGGGTCATTTGTCTATATCTCAAGTGTCAGGAGAGGTTGGGAATTGTCCGGTTCATATTTCTTGCCTGCGATGTCCATGTGAACAGATAAGACACCAATGTTATTATGGGTTGTCACGGACACCCGAGCTGCTCAAGGGATGGCATGCAAGTAACTATATGACCTGTGACAGTTGTTCCTTTCCCAGAGGAGGACAGCTTTTGTTCAGGTCTTCATCAAGGTGATGGCTACCATGTCACTTTTGCTGGGTTATTCATTTCAGGGGTCAAATGGCACTTTTGACACAAGTTGGAGAGTCCCCTTTCATTATTCCCAAATGACAGCTATTTTGATAAATTCCAGTTTGAGGAGTAGGCCTACCCCCTGCCCCTCCCCTCCCCCACATCTGATAACATACAAGGCAAGGCGGCCATGAGTGCTGTTGACCTGGGATGCTCATTCTGGAAGGTTGGGGTTGTTAGTGTTAAAGATCTTCAGCTGTAAGGCAATGGACCAGTTTTCTGCCAAAGTGCTTCCATATTTAATGGCCATAAAACTGCCTCAAGGGGTCAGTGAGTTAGAAAATCAAGAAAAGCCATTCCCTGGAATCTTCATGCCACTCTGTAATCTTCTGGGAGACATTAAGTAAAGTGCCGAAACATATTGGCCTGTTCCTTCCACGGTACCTGTGGGTAAAGATCAAAATGAGTTACAGTGCGATTCCAATTACCTTGACATTCCCAGAGGGTGGTGATCGTAGTTCATAAAACTTTGTGTTGAACCCAGGGGGACGAGCTTCTCCATTAGCAATAACTACTGATTTCATTTTGGTGATCAGTTCCTTGCTTGTGAAGTTAGTCGAACTTTGTGCCAAATTGTTGATTGACCACATGTGTTTGGTTAATATCAGAATGCCATCACCTAGATAATATCCATGATGATTATGTTGTCAGTTGTATGAGGATGTTGAAAATGATTATCGGCCCCCTGGGCTGGAGTTGACTCCTGCGTAATTAGCCTAGCATATCGATGCTAAAATATCAGATGTGTCTTGGGGGTTGGGTTATTAATCTGTCCCAAAAGGGGTGGCACGTGGTACAGTTAGTTTACAGGTCCCTGGGGGGTATGTTTTGTGTGGTAATGTGATGAAATATTTGCTGTATGGCATAAATTTTTAAGATTGTCATCAGAATCATCAGAATGGAACACTGGCTGAGAATTGCCATCTTATGGCTGCCATTTTGGAACCTTTCCCACATATCTCGAATTCTAAGACAGACAGAAGGATAATTCCAAGACCTATACCCACATTTTCAGGGATGCCGAATCGAATGGTGCCATCGGAAATGACGCCACATGTCCACCGTATTGGATTCCAAGATGGCTGCCATGCCAAATGTTTTGGGCCTAGCTACTAATCCTGAAGAGATATTTTGATCAAACTTGGGGTATTGGGAGACTTTGATGACTTCTTAAAGTTGGAAATGGCAGCCCTGGCGAAATCAGCCTGGTATGGCCAGTCGGTGAACTCTTCATTGTCTGCCATTACTTGCTGTCTTTTGGGAACTACTGTTTTGTACAAGAACGCACAGCTCTTTGGTCCCTTGTGTTGGCTCCAGTCAGGTCGTGTTTACTACATCGTACTCCACTCGATCTGCCGGCGATTACTGTTACGCCATACTCCCCGATCCTGTGTTACGATACTGTCAGACGATCAATGACTGCCTGGCTACAAATGGTGTTAGTATTCATTGGAGAAATCACCTCAGTTGACTCACATTCTTAATAGACCTTTAGGGAAAATAGAATGTCTTATCGTGAAGTAAACGATATTGTCCCTGTGAACAAGGGTGACAACACTTGTACTAAAAGCTTTCAAGCATGACGTTTTGTTTGCGATATTCTGTTATTGCAGCCTTCGATGAGTGTAATGCATTTGGTGATAGTCCCCGCTTGGTAGTTAATGTACTTGGTGATAGTCCCCGCTTGGCAGTTAATGCTTTTAGTCCCTGCAATGGGCATCATGGTGCACTCTCAAACATTTTTGGAGTAATGGGTGATTCCTGCCCAGCAGGAGGGTCCACAATATTACTTCCTGATACATATACGATGAAATCCCATTAAATCAGGCTCCTAGAGAAGTTGTAAGGGATTATTAGCCACCTGCTGCCTGCTACTTTGAGACCCCTAGTAGCTCATGTCTGGGAGTTAATGGCTCTAGTCGTACAAAGGGCATCGTGGTCTATTCCTGTCCATGGTAGACTCACCTGTTCTGTGATTGAAATACGTAAGCCTAGTGATTGTATTGTATGGTATTTGAATTTTCTGTCGGGGCTGAAGCCATAGCATTATTGGCCCTGGTGAGTACGGAAGAGGCCATCTCAAGCTACTCATGTTCCTCACTTGGATGGGGTCTTTTACTTGCCCTTGCAAAGGCACAAGGTACAAGGCACCACAGCTTACTGTCCCATGCGACGGACGTGAAGAGCTGGGAATGAAATCCCATATCACCTGGGATTCAAACCTGGGACCTGTGGCTTGCTGAGCGGACGTGATAACCACTCAGATATCAGGGCTCCTAAGCCTCGTGATGGTGGCGGCTGTCCTCAAACAAAATATTTCATGTTGAACGCATATTATCTCCTGTATCTTCATTTATTTCAAGGACATGTCGATGTTTTTCAATATGACACGCTTCACGGAGAAAAAACACAGGATGTGCCGTCTTTAGTTACATTAAATCTCTTAATTAGGGCTGTGTCTGACTATGAAACATGAGATGATGGATGTAGTGTGTGCGTTCTCCTTATATACCTTCGGGTTATAAAAAATGTTTCCATTTCTGAATGATGGATGGTGATAGGTTTTTTTTGTAATCTAATAATTCCATCTTATTCTTTTAGATATATGGTTGAGAGGATTACTCGTCTATTTTTGTCATCTAATCCGTGCTGTGATTTTCCCAAACGTCGTCTCAGTTTGTCTCTTTGATGATATATTTGTTATGAGAATAATTCGACTTCTGTAAGGGCAGTACTTTCCTACTTGGGCCCTGGCAGGACCATAGCGGAAGCAACCTTTCCCGTCACATACAATGTATATCACTTTGCGATTTCATTCCAGACTTAGGCGCCATTGATAATTACTTGAATCCTTCACAATGACGTTGAAGATTACTCAAGGTTAACGATGGCTAAGTCAATTTGAGTTAATCGAATCTTACCCCACATTTTCAATTTAATCAGTTTAGGTTGCTATCAATCTTATTCTATGAAATAGTGTGCAGTCTCTACTTACTAGGATGTTTAAAGGTGCACGTGTCATGGCTGGGGTTGTCATGCTGGTCTCTGACCCGCTGTGGTGCTTGTGGGCTAGTCTCCTGGTTTGATATATCAACCAAAGTTGAGCCCTTTCCACAGATTCATCTCCTTCTTTCTGACTCAATGAGGAACCCGCGTGATGGTTTATCCAGACAGGTCGGCATTGCAAGCGATGTCACTACATTGGCGTCCTTAAAGCCACACAGTATAGACAGATGGGTCATAATCGGCGAACCCTCTAGAGCATAGTCTCGGTCACCCAGCCGCTGTTTCGAATCTGGGGATCCGTGTAGCAGTACTGCGGAACGAAACGGCTGGCTGCGCGAGAGTGCATGCTGTGCGGCTTTAAAGTGTTGACATCTCGTCGTGAAAATCTTAGCTGTACATTTTTCTACGGGAATAAATGAGACAAAAACATTGCCTTTATCGCCAACCTATCTTTTCATTTTAAGGCAAAAAAGCAAGGAGATTAAAGAAATTTTCATCTGCTACAGGATGATGGAAGGTTTACTGTCGGGCAACGAACACAATGAAATGGGTTATTTTCACGCCAGGAATAAATGGAACTCATGTTAAAAAAGAAACTTCGGGCACATCGTTCGCAGCACCACGTCGTGACATTAGTTAATAGTGACCCCAAGTTAATATTCGTTTCGGTATATTCTTGTGAGTGAATGTCCTGTGGAATCAGGGGCTTAGAAAAAAAGAATTCAGTTGACAATATCCCAGATTGCTCCAACACCACCAAAGCAGCTCTGGAACTCTTTCTTTCAGACATGATAGCGTTGGTGTCTAAGCGACAATCAGTCTTTTGGAAAAGGTCGTGTTTTTGTTCATCGTTCCACCAATAGAACTGTGAATCCGTCTATGGAACCGTGAACATGGTGGAGCGAGATCAGATTGTTTATCGAATGCTATCCTATTGTCTTCAGACTTCCTGGGTGTCTTTACTTCTCTGATTAATCAGAGGTATCAGATATGTGGAGGGCTTTTTCATCCCAGCTTCCATTATAAAACCTCTCTATTGTCATGGCAAGGAAATGGAGAAAAAAAGGAGGTAGGGGTAATTTGATGGTCTTAACCCATCCATGTTGGAGATCAGGAAAGGGAAATTGGGTTTCAGATGGTTGGAAAGCTTTTCATTTCATTTGAAGGATCATGACCATCAAGTGCCATCTCTCGCTCTGTGTTCAGGAACTGGCAGTAGGCCATCGGTCGCCAAGGCCAGATGCTGCAGGACGTGAAGACTCTGTCAGGGTGGCAGAAGTGCAACAACTGCGTGCATAGTAACAGCAAGCGACAAGACAAGGACCGTCCCTTGCCCATACCCCACCTGGGTTGCACGACCTGGGCGGTATGGGACCTCGGATGCACAAAAGCACTCCCAAGGAACCGCAGAGGTGAAACCGGAAGAGACTTTTTCTATATCTGAAGTACACACAGCGCAGAGGTGTGAGCCGACCGTGACGTGACTTGTGTGAAGTGCACCACGCCATTGTTTGACGTAACGTTATTGGGGCATGGACGGCTCATTTCGCTGCGCCTCTGCAACATGTGTCCTCCAGCATGGCGGCTTGTGACGTCATATGCAAAGCCTCTATAATGGTTGTACTGAATTTTTCACTAGACGTCAGACATGATTTCAAGTGATCTGCTGAGATTGGAGCTTGTTACGATTTCCATGGAACGTCTGTCCAGCGCTGCGCTACTTACCATAATCTTGACATAGTCTGCCATAAGTGCCATCCGAACTTCTTGAGACGTGACCAAGTGTGCGTCGTTAGGAGGATGGTCCGATTAAGGTAATATGATGACCTGTCATCTGGGATGATGACGGGCGTTCTATAATGATCCGGCTGGGCTCCTTCCTCTCCACGTTCAGCAGGTTGTACTGCACTTTAAAGGTGGTCGTCTTCCTTGTAAGCAATTTCTGTTTCGGCCAATGTTCTCATCGTGTCTTGGATCTCACTTTCAGCAGGTTGCACTGTACTTTAATACAAGGCACGACGGCCTAGGCTACTGGCCCCCCCCCCCCCCATGCTATGAACTGAAGAGCCAGGGAGAGATCCCATATGGCCCGTGGATTTGAACCCAGGACCTGTCGCTCGCTAAGCGGATATGATAACAACTTGGCTAGCAAGGCTCCTCACAGTACGAAAGTTCTCTCTTCAACAGTGTGCCGTCCGCCAGATGGCCAGTGGTACGTCCTCCTGACCAAAAAAGTTTAAAGTTTAAAGTTTGGGTTTATAGTCTGATATCAACAACGGTAGAGGTTCTCATCCGACTTTACACTTTAACCCCAGTCTGTCCTGAAACCTTTCAGTAGAACTCAGATGAGCTGCTCATTCAGCGCTACAATCTGAGCATTTCCGACCGGTACCCATTTATACACCTGGGTGGAGAGAGGCCAGTGAGGCAAAGAGACTTGCCGAAAGTCTCATGCCAGCAGCAGGATTCGAACCCGGGATCCTCTGACCGCTAGTCGGAGGCCCGAACCACTACACCACTGTGGCTCCTCGACCAGCCTCCCTCCATCAGCTCAAGATGAAAGAAACCCTTAAGCCGAGTGCCACAAAGGTCCAAACTATCGTGGGTAACTAGATTCTGTTGATACGCATCCCTCAAAGAACCCCACAAGGCTGACCCTCCCGTAAGAATCAAGGTCAGAGAATTACCCTCTTGGGCGAGATCAAAGATACCCGTATGAGTTATCTGGATACCTCACACTTGATGGTCATCAAGGGATTGGTGACATTTTAATGTTAGCAATATGATAAAATACTATGTCATATTGGTGATGTTCATACTTAAGTAGCTTTTAGCAAAATGAGTCACTGAGGTCGGGTTCTGTTCGAGTCGTTGAAATGAAAAGCTGGCTTCAGCCTATAACGGACACCCAGGGGACGAACGAGGACTTTCAGAATTTGATACGGTTGTACGGCTTGGATGAACCCTTGAGTCGTACAAACATGATTTCGTCAGTTCAGTTGGCTGTAGAGAAATGCACTGATCTGATGTTGGTGGTCGTTTTTAAATGGACACAGCTTCAAAGATTATCAGATGATGTATGGTGCATTTGATTTTTCCGTCAGGGCTGAAGCCATAGCATTATTGGCCCTGGTAAGTACAGAAGAGGCCATCTCAAGCTACTCATGTTCCTCACTTGGATGGGGTCTTTTACTTGCCCTTGCAAAGACCCAGGGATGATAGACAAATCGCAAATTGACGTAAACAAGAAAGATCTGTGTACTTCGACGGAAATCGCAAACACAACCTCGGTCGGAAACTGAATGACGTGACGGAGAGAACCCCACGACAGATCTGCGAATTCGAGAATCGTCTATTAATTAAGTCCCATATGGTCCGGGCGGGATTCGAACCCAGTACCTGCCGATTGCAGATGTGATAACCACCAGGCTATCAAGGCTCCTCAATCAGATTTGATAGGATTTGAACCCAGATCCTCAGTGGTGACAGGTAGTGATGTTTCCACTACACCACTGCTGCCTCCAGCTTCAATAGGAAACCTTCAACTGAAGCTTTCTGTTGGAATTGGACGAACAACATCCTGGAACTCCACGTGTATTGGCTACGTCAGAAGACTACGCCAATATGAGCGTAGTTGGAGGGCAGAGTGATGTCACAACCCTTGGTATAGTCAAGATCAAGGAATAAGTGACAGGTGCCATTTGGTATTTTCTCCTCAATTCTCTCATGAGTTTCCGTCGTGAGCAAACTTTGCCTTGTCGTGAAACATTGGCTTCTTCCCCGATTGCTGTTTATTTTGAGGATAATGTGACGTTGTATGGAGGGTCTTGTCGCCAAGTACATGGACTGTCTCCCTGATTGATCGATGACATTTTAAACATGTCTTATTTCCCAGCCAGTGGACTGATTGGCAGGTGTTCTTAAAAGAGATATCACTGCAAGATGAGTGCACATAGGTAAAGCCAGCAGAGGGACAAGGATGTCAACAACAAACTCCCTTTTCATCTCTAAAGAGTTGTTTGACCGATCATAAAGGTCATTTCTCTTACCAAATTGCCAACTTTCTTGTTGTACCTTTTACCTTTTTTCTGAAGCACTTTCCTCAGAAGTTGTGAAAGGGTCCGTGTCACTTTGAAGGGATGATATCACGTTGAAAGGGTCTTGGGGAACAAGAATAGAATATTTCGTCTTTGTATGATATTACAGCAGTCCCTTGGCAACTTTTTTTTCATTATCTAAAGGAAAGAATCCCAAGACAACAAACTATTGCTTCTGTCTCACGACCAAACGGCAGAAGCCACAAACTTGTCTGTTTGATATCCAAGTCGAAAGTCTGCGGAGAAAAGGGCCGACTCCCTGTATCATTCAATAGCTTTATTTGGTTTCAACATTCGATGATATGCCACATCAAAGACTTGTTAGGCAACGAATAATACCTGATGCTATTGGGTATATCGGCTTAGGGATCATTTGACCTGGCTTTGGGGGCGTGCCCTCGTTTTTACAATGATTTAATTCGCTGGCTTATCATGTCTTTCACGGCTTCGATATTTCCTGCATTTGTTCGTCTGCCCACATCAGTCTGGGAAGATTATCTTGATCCAAGTACAAAGGATTCAATAGGATGAAACCGTATTGTGTTTTGGTAATCTGGTAATCATACATGCAAGTCACAGCCAACCCCAGGATTGTTAAAAAGTTAAAGTTAGGGTTTATAGTCTGATGATATCAACAATGGTAGCGGTTCTCATCCGACTTTACACTTAACCCCAGTCTATCCTGAAACCTTTCAGTAGAACTCAGATGAGCTGCTCATTCAGCGCTACAATCCGAGCATTTCAGACCCATTTATACACCTGGGTGGAGAGAGGCCAGTGAGGCAAAGAGACTTGCCCAAAGTCTCACGCCACAGTGGGATTCGAACCCGGGACCCTCTGACCGCTTGTCGGAGCCCAAACCACTACACTATGGCTCCTCGGCGACCAACATAGCAAACCTATGATTTCTGTTCAAGGGCAAGTAAAAGACCCCATCCAGGTGAGGAACATGAGTAGCTTGAGATGGCCTCCTCCGTACTTACGAGGGCCAATAATGCTACGGCTTCGGCCCTGACAGATACAAATACTCTATTTTCCTCCAATCATTCGGCCATCCACCTTCCTGTGGCCCCAATAACATCTTCTGAACACCTAAAAGAAGAATTAGTTAGTTTATGTCAGCAGAAAATTGATTTCTGATATCGCCTCAAACTCGACAGGTTGGAGTTTGAAGTGGTCTAATCAGGCGTACACGGTATTGTTTTCCTTGAGGATGGCGAGGTCATTTTACGAACATCGTAGACAGCCCTAAGGTGGTGGTGTGGCGTCTGGCGTTACTTCAGCCATGTCGTTCGGTGAGAACATTGTTGGGGTCTTGACATCATCAGTATGCCTGCATCCGATGGACGGGATCAGTGTATCATTGTCGGAATGGAGTTGTTGGAGAGAATCCTGACTCTATCGCGATGGTTTGTCGACAGCAAGCACTTCCGAGACCTCAGCGGGACGGCAAAGAAACTGACAAGAAAACATTGATTAACCGAGGATAAAAAGTGATGTTGTTGACGGTGTTGATGAGCACAGCGGCACTTAGAATGCACTCAGACCTCAGAGCTGCATTCAAGATGGAGTACAGCGAGTCCAATTCGCATCAAGTTCGTTCGCGGACAGTCTGCTTTGTGGAGAACGCTTCGTGGAGAGATGTTTGATCATGTTGGCCTGACGACGGATAAAAAAAGTTCTGACATTGGTAGAATGAAGTGGCAGAAAAACTGCTATCTATTTGAGAAGATATCTGAGACGCAGTGCGGAGGAGTTGGAGTGTTTGCTGACAGAGATTTTCAAATACCATAGTTTGGTTACTCCACTGATGGTGTACAGAGGGGAGGGGGTGGTGGCTACAGAATAAGGAAGTGTCTACAGAAAGGTGAAGTGATCCTGTATCATGTCTCGGGAACCTGATAGCTGAGTGGTTATCACGTCCGCTTAGCAAGCGGCAGGTCCCGGGTTCGAATCCAGCCCGGGTCATATGGGATTTCATTCCCGGCTCTTCAGTCTGTCACATGGGGCAGTAAGCCATGGTGCCTTGTGTCTTTGCAAGGGCAAGTAAAAGACCCCATCCAAGTGAGGAACATGAGTAGCTTGTGATGGCCTCCTCTGTACTTCCCAGGGCCAATAATGCTATAGCGTCGGCCCTGATGGAAAAATGAAATACAAATACAAATACTCAGGTTCTAGACACTGGAGTAACCTGAGACCTGAGTGTGCATACAATGCTGTTAGCTCTAATGACATTACTCGTGTAATGTAATGCAGGAGGAAACTGGAGCTTCCGCAGAAAACCTTCACTGCAGTTTATATCGCATCAGTCACTCGGAGCACCAACTGTTGTTATGAGGTAGAATGGCTGTTCCCATTACCTCAACACTTCTTTGGCTTCTGTAGCAAATCTCAGCTTCCGAAATTAAAAACTGAAGACGGAAAAGTGTCCATTTCATTGGAGTAATCGACAGTCATGTTTTTCTGTCGGCGATGAATCTGATCAGCCGTAGGGAAGTGGCTTTTGGTGACATTTTAATCATAGATGTCATAAGAAACGCCTAAAGGCAGGGGAAAAATTGTTGATAATGTGTAAAGACCCAGTCATCTTGGGGCTTGGAATACTCAGCCCAACTTTGTATCTGCTTTTCTGACAGTTTGAAAAACTACTCTTGTTTGATCAATTTGAATAAAGTTTTTTAAACATTTTCATTACTCTGATCTGGTTGATGTCTTTGGCAAATCAGCTGCAGACGTGTTTTGTTAACCCTTTAGCACCTGAAATCGTGTAATATTTTCCCATTTGTTCCCAGAAGGGTTTTGGCAAAACTGTGGCACTGTGATTTTCAGAATTTTTCAGAGCTCAGAAACGTACAAAAAGTGTTACTGGGTGACCTTTCATTGACCTTGACCTCCCGAATCAAGGTCAGAGCAGAGGCATTATCATGGCAACCTCGTTCCCAGGGGTCGTTCGCTTTCTGACAATATGGCGGTCGCGTCACTAACCCCTGGCATCAGCTTTGGATTTAACGCACGTGATTGGTTGACGGGAAACCGTCAAATATATCCAAGAATATACCCAAAGAAATTTTCAAAATATTTTGGATCAAACCAGAAGGTTATCTATATCCAGGTTTGATGATTTTTTGTAAAAAGAATTTTAAAAAGCAC
>NMRB01002054.1:81377-94883 GCA_002633025.1 Notospermus geniculatus | reverse complement strand
GGTCACGTACCTGTAATGCGTGGCCAATGCATTTACCATTAGAAATGGCGAGATGCCCGTGCTCATAGATTGGTCCCAGAGTTTCGTTGGAAGGAACCGTTTGGACACAACATACCCCTAGCCTAATGCTTCAAACCATAAAGTTTTCGTTGTGGGTTGACCGTGATAATTTCAGGGTTTGGGGGTACTGAAAATATGAGGGGTAATTTCGCACGATATTTCAATGCAGCCACTCCATATCGGCGTAGTAATACACTTAGCCCACTGGAAGACAGGCTTATGATACCATCACTATCAAACTTTCCCAAAAGTTGAAAATTATTTTTCTCTTAATTATTTCTGTGTCAAACAGAATATTTAAGTGCCTTTTACTCGATATTATCTATGATAAATGGAGAAAACTGGGTTTTTTAAGATCTACTTTTACCATGTAACCCCGCGCTGATTGGTCAATTACTGGCACGTGACCTGATGTGAACTGCCTGACTACATGTACTTTGCCGTTGGCACTGTCCCAAAAGATTTCGTCTCGTGTCGGGGTCCCGTTGTGTATTTTGATCATAACTGCGCATTATTTATGATACTAATCGGTTGTAACAATAAAATATTTTTATTATTTCTTTTGTTTGTTAACTTTATTTCTAATCTGGCTACACCAGTAACAAGTTTGGTTAGGCCTTCCATCAGCTTGGCGATCGTCGAGTCGATCATCCGTCATCAGGGTGACCCAATTTCACTCCGGTCAATGTCGAATTCGGTAATCCGGAAACTTCGCTAATCCGAACTTGGAACCCAGGAACAAACAGGTTCGGACTAACGAGGTCTGACTGTATACCTCTGGGGACGAGGTTGTTATCATGGTGCTTTTGGGTGCTACAGGTGCTATTTTGGTTGATGTAAATCCCTCCAATTTGTGCCCCACCCAACAAATGACCTTCACGTTGAAAGGTCACATGGGTATAAGCTCCCTTTCGGTTAAAGGCATAACAACGTGTTGCTTCCATCCTTATTATTTTATAAATGGAAGATAGAAATTAAGTCTCCATTTTGTGACAATACTTGTATAAGCTTTCGAGTATTATATCTTTGGATAAAAAGCCTCGTTGTGATGGCATTTCAAGGTGATGAAAGCCTTCGAGTGACAATCTGGAGCATTTTTTTTCTGCTGAAGTTTTATCAGGTGCACCTCTTGTCGTTGTAAATGCCGCAGCCGGAGGCAAATGTTAAGCTGATCCTAAGTAAAACAGGGTTTTTCTGAAAGCAACAGAGATCTGCAACTTTACATATAAAGTGTGTACAGGGAATGTGACCGTCGAAGTAAGAGCCTGACCTGGGTGGCTGGCTTAAATATGAGGACTTAAAGCCCCTCTGTATTGAATTTTATGGTATTTTCAAAGTGTTTGTAGAATGCAGGTAGAGGTCTCATAGCCTCGTGAAGCTCCCCAAAATGCTTCCCTGATACGTACTTCAAAGAATCAAGCCCTAGTTTTCAGCACACATCGAAAAATCTGCTGGCAGAGTTCTAATGTGTTGAGATTATAAAAATGTTGCCCGAAATGTCGGGTGACATACCGAATGTCCCCCCGCTGGGATGATATGTCTCCAAAAGCCTCGGGAGACATATCATCCCAAAGGGGGGACATGAGGTATGTCACCCGACATTGAGGGCAACATTTTTTATCTCGTACCGAAAGTCTAGTTGATTGAAAACGACTTTCTTTTATGAAAAATTCAAATCAACGCCAAAATTAAGGACACGAAATGACGTGACGTAATGCATCCACAGTGTACTCCAGTGAAATGACGCGACGCGACGTCACATGCTGAGTGTTATATTCCACTTGACCATGTTGACTGTGTGTTCAATGCAAGACCCAACTGGCCCCGGCCTAGAGTTTGGGACGTTTTGAGTTAACCATTTTGCATCAAGGCAACTGCTTACTTCCAAGAAATGAGAATGTGAGTGGTATTTTTCCGTTTGAAGAGACTGCATTTGTTCTATGGCCGTTCGAACTTGCGAACCGAGAGAGTGAAAAAAGCGGCGGCCATTACGTAGCCATGGTAGCGGGCAACATATCGCGATATGACCGCCCGCGGGGGGACATATCGAAATGACACAAGGTCACATGACGTAAATGAGCCAATCACGTTCACGGAATTTTACTTGAGGTACGAGATAGAGCATTGTACATTTTACACTACACGGACATCGGAGGACTTAAGCAATTTCTGAATTCAATACAGCGTGGCTTTAATCCTTTTTTCGTGGTGGAGATACAGAAGACAAATCACAGTCGGAAACATCCGCAAAATAATATATCCACTCTTCATCATCTCTGATGGCTGGAAATTTGTACTTTTATCCTGACATCTGGTAAGCGTCTCGTCTAAATTGCGCTATTCAGCCATTATACCAATAAGAGGAAATATATCATCATATATATTTAGTATCTTCTTCAAGTAGATCATTCAGAGTCAAGTGAAGAATTGAGGAGATGATATTGAGAGACGATGTACAGAAGACTCAAAGAACTATCTGAAATATCTTCACTTTGGTTTCATCAAGCTTTGACAAAATTCCCCTTACTTAGACGAGTAAGGTTGTATGCAGTTTGTACCATTGACTTTGACTGTCTGTTGGTGAAATGGATGATGGATATCGAGGTTTCTTATACCAGAAGACAATAGTACTAGAAATTTCTAATGGATTTTGTGTCTGTCTATGAAGAGAGGAGTTTGGGGCATATCTGGTGAAAGTGGATATGCCTTTGTTCATTTCTACTTGTAGAATAGCAGAGTGCTGCCTCATCTATTCTAAGCCTACCACATGGCTGTTGCAGTAAATCATGATGCCTTGTACCTTGTTTCTTTGCAAGGGCAAGTAAAAGACCCCATCCAAGTGAGGAAACATGTGTACATGTAGCTTGAGATGGCTTCTTCTGTACCAGACCAATAATTCTATGACTTCGATCCTGACGGAAAAATCTGATACAAATACAATTTTTGGTCTTGATGTTCTGCTTTGTTTCTTTCTTACAATCAGCACAACAGAAAACGCCAGAAGAAGACTCTGAAGGCAGGTGTTGTTTTACACCACCGAACCAGTCTCGAACAACGCAAGATGAGACAACGACAAAGCCAACCGTTTTTCTTGCCAGAAGGCAACAAGTTCCTAAAGAAAATATGACCAGATAATACATCTTATTGGCTGTTCGATCAGGCGCAACCACGCCGCTGACGGATAAAGCATGTTTGATTGCGGGAATGATTGGAAGAATAGTCGCCTCGGGCGATGGCGGGGATGTTAAATGCGGGGAACAGATCGTAATAGTGATTAATGGCTAGGGAGAGATTTAGGCAGGAGATTTAGGCAGGTAGTTTTAACACACAATAAGGAGCTTGCGTTGGGAGTTCCTTGGCCTAAAATACTGACTTTGATTGTCGTACGGCATGGAGCTGAGCTCGTACCCCACGTTTCCCATAATCCTTCCATGTCAACCACGTACTTTTGCCCGAACAATCAGTTGCTGGGTGATGCTCAGCGCATTATAAAAACAGGAATGTACTATTAGGACGTGCAATTAATCATGAAGTATGGAAAAAAATCCTCATCAATTTCTCGGCACTACTTACACCAAGTGGCGGATTACGGTGTGGTGAAGTGAGTGATTGGTCTCCAAGCAGACGACAAGGCCTCATGAGTAAACAGGATGGAGACTGGTTGATTTTCATAGCGGCTGAACGTGTCGTTTATCAGGCGCTACTGTGTGATCAACACATTCTCAATGATGAACAAGCCCTCTCAAAAGATTTGTATACTGGTTGAAGAATTTAACAGGGCGACAACCTCGATGTCATCAATTACGTGGTGACGGCAGGCGGATTTCATCGAAGGCAAGTCATGTCCCAGACTTGTTTTGACTCCGTTACGGTCACAACTCCGTTACGGTCACAACAGTAATGTGATTTACTCTGACGACTGATGAGCAGACGACATCGACACCAAGTCTCCCGTCAAACTCCCATGGCTTGCGTTCCCTTCTGTTACACCGACGTGAAACTGATAACGTAGCACGATATGATACTTTGGCCAGCATCCCTCGTGGAGTTGATCTTTGTGTGTGTACTATTGATCTGATTCTGCTGTTCTAACCGTCTTCATTTCGCCATCTTATCTCCCGTATCCCGAGGTTGCCGTTATTTGGCCAACATTTCTCGATCGATTTCTGATATTTGCTCCAAGTCAGTGTCTTCCTGAGTTAATATTATTACACTTTGGTGATAATGTTACGATCAAATATCACGACCTGTGAAATTTTCATTCTTCGTTTTGGGTGGAGTGCAAAATCCAACAGGGATGTGGGGACCACGGTGGTATAGTGGTTACAGTGTCACACTGATGTCAGAGAAGCTGCTGGTTCAACACCCAGCCGAGCCGCCAGAGTGTACTCTCAGCTGGTCTGAAAAATCAGGGGTGCCCTGAACGAGCTGCTCCTTGAGTTACCCAGAAAAGTTTCCGGAGAGATTGGGGCTGTGTAACAGTGAAAAGCACTGTTTATAACTGAGCCTATATAGCATTACATGCTGGATGTAAGTGGCCCCTCTGCTGGAATGCAATAAAAGGACCCCTGTAGCATAGTGGTTATCAAGTCCGCTCAGCGAGAGGCAGTCCAGGGTTCGAATCCAGGCTGGGCCATATGGGATTAATCATCCCTGGGTCTTCAGTCCGTCGCTTGGGACAGTAAACTGTGATACCTTACCTTGTGTCTTTGCAAGGGCAAGTAAAAGACCCCATCCAAGTGAGGAACATGAGTAGCTTGAGATGGCCTCTTCCATATTTACCAGGGCCAATAATGCTGAGGCTTCAACTGTGAAGAACGATACAAATACAAATGCAAGAGCATAAAAGGCAAACGGAATTCTCTCAAGGGAGTTAGAAAAAGAATCGTGCACAACGGACCCAAAACAACACAAGCTCACTTTTTGCGTGACCAATTATTCCGGCTGCACCTCAATTAGGGGATTAGGTCAGTGCTGATGACTACTGAGTGTGCTATAAATATGCGTCCATCGTTACGTTGATGTCTTTCATCCTATTGCGGGCACGAGTCGATTTCCTCAGGGTACGGACTGAGAAATTGGATGTGTATGCTAAATGGTGCCACGATTCTCGTACATTCGGTCAAGAGACATCAAAGGCATTGACCGCACTACCTAATCATGTTGTGGTGGGGCGTTTTCCTGCCATCAGTTGATGGAATGCTGCTGGCAAAAGTCGTTCTGCGTTGTGCCAGAGCGGTGCAGATTGAAGTGCGAAGCGTGAGGCAGAGGTGAAGATATCTCGGCGAAGTCCCAGTGGTGGATTTAGGAGAGCGGAGCCGGCACACACCTCCTTATGGTGGCGGAGTGATGATTTTTGTGCCTCAGGTGCCTGAAAAATGCATATTTGGCATCCCGTTTTTCGAAAATTTATGGGGGAGGGCCCCAGACCCCCACACGCCCCCCTTTCCGGGAATCCTGGATCCGCCTCTTGAGTCCATCGCAGCGAAGGCCGTGAATCGCTGACCTTGGTTCATCAATAGGAATCAGAGGACATCGCCTTCAGAGATCGCAGCAGTTGCCCACCTGAGTGTACGGATCAGAGATCAGCATGATGACTCCATCATGGGATGGTAAATCAATTTAGCCCTCAATAATTCCCATTTCTACTGATAAGTGGATGTTGGACAGGTTTTAGGGGACCTTGCCTCAAGGTCATATAGGCAGTTTCATCAAGGCCGTATTTGCTGGCGAGCCTGGGATCAGTAGGGGAGATGTTGACATTTGTGCTACAAGCAGAGAATGATCTGTGAAGGCTGTTTATGATGATGCATTTTTGCAGTGTCTTCCACTCTGTGTGTGATAGAGCTCTGATGTCGGTGGAGGGAATCCAGAGGGACCTGGATCTAGTTCCCTATTAGACTTGACAAATGCATGAGTTGCCAAGAGATTGCTAACACCAACAACCTTTCACAAATCAAATTTAAGAGACGAGGAATCCCGTACCATGGCATGAAAGTACTAGAACACCAAAGTCAGTCGTCTAGTGTTTATTCCAGTGAAGTTTTCTTAAACACTGGGGATGAATGTTGAAGAAAAGACACCTCGTTTGAACACGAACAGATTACTAGGGATTAAAGTTTATTCCTGGTTGAGATGAGTTTCTTTTGAGATGAAGATGCCAGCATCAATTTTGGAAAATCTTCACAGAGAATCGTGATTTTTGTGAACGTTCAGAATGCACTTAGGCTCGTTAGATGCCGGGTTCAGAATGCACGGAATGACGACCATGCTGATTTGCCGTGGAGGTCCTTGGTGGTTGTAACGGGTACGGGAATGTCTGGAATGCTGCCGTGGGTTGCTTTGGCATCTTGCTGGTTCTGAGATGTGTTGAAATGATGTGATGATGGTTCTAGGGTCTGATGCTGATGAAGATGGAATGGAGGCAATTACCATTGCACGATGACTGACATGATCTTTTCTGCTTCCCCTGATTTTACTCCGTCTAGTAATTCTACCACTGTTTTGGCATGTACTGTAATTGATTTCACGTTCCTGAGTAATTCTGACTTTGCCTGCACCTGACGGATACAAACTTTAGATCATGCCAAGTTCTAGCTGTGATCGTGAATGCTGCTGCATCGGTAGCGTTTTTCTGACGAAAATCACAACCTGCGGTTTCATTCGTAGTAGCCTATGTTAGCACCATTCATGCTGTTTGACAAAACGTGTACTCTACAAACCTGACTCCGTGCCTAAAGTCTCTTGGGGTTAGTTTCTGAGTAGATTGCCAAAACGATAGACGATTCTCGAATTTGCAGATCTGCGCACTTCTGCTGAAATCTCAACCAGAACCTTGATCTGAAACCGGCTGACGTGATGCCGTCCATGATTCAGCAATGGTCAAGTCTGACGCAATGTCTTTGACGTCACTGTCGTGGGGTTGTCTGCGTTATGTAGTTTCAGACCGAGGTTGTGGTTGAGATTTCGGCGGAAGTGCACAGATCTTTTTCGTTTACGTCAAGTTGAGAACGGTCTGGCGAGTTTTTGTTGTGATCCTGAATGCTGCAGAATCTTTGGTGTTTTTCTGACGAGATCGCAACCTGCAATTTCATTCTCCATATGTTTGTGCCATTCATGCCGTTTTATGAAACTTACTGCGCAAACCCAACCCCATGTCTCAAGTGGGTTGGGGTTAGTTTCTGATTACATGTAGTTTACCAAATCAGCATCATCACCACCAAGGGAGTTCTTTCCCAGAAAGGATTCCCTGTATTCTAACTCGGCGAGATATTCTTTATTCTATGTTTAGGTGTGAATGTCAGACGGCATGGCGTTCTCTGGTTGCACTCGTCTAATGAGCCTGACTCCCTTTTGATGTTTTGAAAAAGAGTTCAGTTCTTGCTGGCTTTGCTGACTTGAAAAGTTGACGTTTCTTTCCGTGGGAGTCAAGTGTTGCTGACATTTTGAAATCAATGTCGACGTGGCGGACGTGGAGAGTTAGGACTCACCATCTTTATGCTGTCGCAAATTAAAGAAATAAATTATCCTAGAGTCCCTTTTAAGGAGATAGCTCGCCTGTAGCCTTCTCTTTGATCTTTTCATGATATGTATTTATAACCAGATCCTCGTTGTACCCCATAAAGTCTCTATTTCTAGTAAATCTCCTCTTAGAATTTGCCTCCTTTTGTGGGTGTAATTCATGGAGTTGATATCATTTTATAACACAATCTCCTTGAAGTATTTTTTCACGTTTATGCCCCAAAGAAGATTCCAAGTCTTCTGTGTCCTATCTTAAAGACACCAAAAGTACATTTGACATTTATTGTTGTCTTGAATATTCAAAGTAATTTTTTTATTTCTCGACTACATTAGACATTTTAGATGATCAAAGCGATGTTTTTGGTGTTTATTCTTCTTCTTTGAATATAATGAACTTATAGAATTTCAAAGGATGTGTTAATGCCGGGCGGAGACAAAACTCATTTGAGATAAAATTTTAATTTTCGAAGGCAGGTATATACTGGTAACAGCAGGGAAGATTCTTAGTCTAGCTGAAGGGGTGAATGTTGTCCACTCTGAATCCTAACCCTGGCCCTATCCCACAACCCTTGATACCTGGCCTCGTACCCCTCATCCCTAAAGGCCCGTTTACATACGCAACTTTTCATATGCAACTTCATGCAACTTGTTGCATAAACCTGACGAGACCAAAAAGTTTCATAAAAGTTGCATGTGTAAACGGATATGCAACTTGTTGCAACTCGATCACGCTGGATGTTGCATCGATTTTTAGCTCACTGGGGTGAGCTATTACGATGGTGCAGCGTCCGTCGTCCGTCGTCGGCCGTAGCCGTCGTCGTCGTCGTCGTCGTTGTCCGTTAGCAGGGCACGTTTCGTAACCGCTGGAGCTATTGATCTGAAACTTGGTACATATATACCGGTACCCCTAGGTCAGATGACCCACGACACCAAGTTTCGGTCCGATTCGACTCTCAGTTTGGCCACCAGGTGGCGGAAACCAAAAACACAAAAAGTACAATAACTCCTGAACTAATGACTAGATCATCTTCAAATTTTTATCATAGGTGTAGCTAATAAGGATACATAACATATATAACGGGTTTTTGATTTGACCTACTTTTCAAGGTCACAGAGGTCAAAGTTCGACAAAAGTGACGAACCTGCCACAGTTTGTCATTATTTCACCGAGCAACTTCATATCTTGCATAAACATGCATTGGAGGGGTACCTTAAAAAATACCAAGTTTCGGCCCGATTCGACATCCAATATGGCCGCCAGGTGGCGTAACCTGAAAATCAAGTAAGTGCTATTACTCAGGAACGGCTTGACGCAGAGTGCTCAAATTTGATATTTACCTCCATCTAGATGACCTTTACATGCATGTCAAATTTCGGCCTGATTTGACTTCAAATATGGCCGCCAGGTGGCGTAACCCAAAAATCATCAAAGTGCTGTAACTCAGGAACGCCTTAACCCAAAGCGCTCCAATGTGCTATGTGGCCCCCTGCAGATGACCTTTATGTCCATGTGAAGTTTCGGCCCGATCGGACATCCAATATGGCCGCCAGGTGGCGTAAGCCGGAAATCATCAAAGTGCTGTAACTCGGGAATGCCTTAACCCAAAGCGCTCCAATGTGCTATGTGGCCCCCTGCAGATGACCTTTATGTCCATGTGAAGTTTCGGCCCGATCGGACATCCAATATGGCCGCCAGGTGGCGTAACTCGAAAATCATCAAAGTGCTGTAACTCAGGAACGACTTGACCCAAAGCGCTCCAATGTGCTATGTGGTCCCCTGCAGATGACCTTTATGTACATGTGAAGTTGCAGCCCGATCGGACATCTAATATGGCCGCCAGGTGGCATAACCCAAAAATCATCAAAGTCTTTTCTGGGAATGACTTGACCCAGATTGCTCATAACTGATATGTACCTCCCTCTGTCATTAGACTATTATGTCCAACCCAGTGAGCACATGGTCCATGGACCATTTCATTCTATGTGTAAACCGTCCCAGGTAGTTTGCAACAAGTTGCAAGTTGCAGCAACTTGCAACTTGGTGCAACCTAGTGTAAACGGGCCTTAAGACCTACTCATCCTAACCCTAACTCCTTAAGTGGACACATACAAACACTGTGAGATGGGTCAGTAGGAGCAGTCAGCCGCGCTCATTGCCAAAAGATGGCAGCAAAGTTCTAGCAGACCAATTCAAAAGAAAATTCTTTTGATTGGTGCACAATCAAGAATGGGTCTGCCAGCATTGAATTGGGCCACAGTGACACCTATTGGTGTACTGACTGACAGCTCCTTTTCCAGATGACGCTTCATGTCCTGGGTTGCATCTGAGGTTCAGGAAGGCCTAACCCCTCAAGTCTGAATGTGCAAGCTCCCAAGTTACAAACGGAGCTAGGGACACAAGCCAAATACAGACTCAATCAATAAGCATGAGTTAAGGGGCAATAAACAGCGAGCGATTTGATTACGTTGGCCAAACCATGCCTGTTCATAGATTATACCAATAGAGATATTTATCCACCGTCGTGCGGCCGTTAATGCGAATTACTGGGCACGCTCGGTTATTGCCGTCCGCGTCAATAACTCGCTAAGTCTCGTTAATGTGTGAAAAAACAATTCTTGTCGGTCGTGATTGACAGCTGTCCGACGAGAACGGAGCGAGTGTTGACAGAGTTGTCGAACAGGGTGATTACAGCTTGATGTATTCAATCAAAAACTCCTGATTTTATTGGGATGAATTGGACGTCATTTCAGGACAAATTTGTAGACCAAGGTCAGGTCGCTGCTGCTGGTTAGATGTTTAGATGGATTGGGGACAAAAATCAACAACCCAAGACCCAAGTCAGTCTATGACTGACCATGATAACCCCTAGTGGGGGCTAAGACCCTGTCCATCTGTGACTGACCATGATAACCCCTGGTGGGGGCTAAGACCCTGTCAGTCTGTGACTGACCATGATAACCCCTCGTGGGGGCTAAGACCCTGTCAGTCTGTGACTGACCATGATAACCCCTGGTGGGGGCTAAGACCCTGTCAGTCTGTGACTGACCATGATAACCCCTGGTGGGGGGCTAAGACCCTGTCAGTCTGTGACTGACCATGATAACCCCTGGTGGGGGCTAAGACCCTGTCAGTCTGTGACTGACCATGATAACCCCTGGTGGGGGGCTAAGACCCTGTCAGTCTGTGACTGACCATGATAACCCCTAGTGGGGGCGAAGACCCTGTCAGTCTGTGACTGACCATGATAACCCCTAGTGGGGGCTAAGACCCTGTCAATCTGTGACTGACCATGATAACCCCTGGTGGGGGGCTAAGACCCTGTCAATCTGTGACTGACCATGATAACCCGTAGTGGGGGCGAAGACCCTGTCAGTCTGTGACTGACCATGATAACCCCTAGTGGGGGCTAAGACCCTGTCAATCTGTGACTGACCATGATAACCCCTGTTGGGGGCGAAGACCCTGTCAGTCTGTGACTGACCATGATAACCCCTACTGGGGGCGAAGACCCTGTCAGTCTGTGACAGGAACAAACATTGATAGGAATTTCAACAGATAGAACGACTCCACTCAAGAATTTCATCATGAAATCAATGTGTTAATTTCCTCTGCTGAAAGCTTGCCCGCGGGACATTGCTTCCTCGCCGCGGTAAAGACGTGTTTCCTTGACTGACGGCGCTTATCTTGAGAATGAGGCTGCAGACAGCGTGTTCTCGTAGAACGGGAAATTAACTCCTATAATTTCTATGAAGTCAATCGTCACTTGATGATGTGTAAGAAAATAATTAGTTAATAAGGAACTTGTGCTGTGATATCTTGAAGAAACATTTATTGAACGTACATGTACACTGATTTGGTTCTCATTCCAACGTGAACTGTCCCTGCTGTACATTTCATGTAAAAATGGTACATGCTCCTTCAGTCAAGTTAGGTTGAAATCATCAAAATGTGTCTGCTTCATGTGGACTTGTACCAGAACCATTATGCATGACGTACAGAATTTGTACTGGAGGTACAGTCATGTTAGGTTGAAAAGTCCACCCTGGCATGCACTGAACATCATTCTGCATGAATAGCGAAAGAAAGTTTGAAAGAAATTCGATTTGATTTTGATGTGGCTTTGAGAGAATTATTGATGTGTGAACATGGGATGTGGCTGAATAACTCAGCAGCATAAAAATCTTTAATCCTTGTGTGAGGCAAAGTGANACTTAAGACAGCTGTAACTTCCAACCAGTTTACGCTGAAAGTTCCAAAACTTCATTCTCCTACGTTTCTAGGTGAGCTCTGTCTACTAATATCAAAATTTTTGAAAAATTGGAAATTATCAAAATATCGAAATTTTGATAATCTCAAATATCTCAGCAACCACGCAAGATATTTTGACGAAACAGAGCTCAAAATCCTTAGAAACTTCCACTCTATCAACCCTGTAACAAAAGTCACAAAAAAATTCCATAATAAAAATGTTGATTTTTAGGGGTTTTTCTAATGAGCTATTACATAATTATGATATTTCCAAATTTCCAAAATTTTGATGCAGTAATATGACCAAGGTTATATACTTTCATGTGGTACAAACCGTGTTAAAATTGGCCCAGTAGTATTTGAAATATTCAAGGTAGTAGGTGTAGATAAGCTAATGTCAATGACTGTACATGTAGTCAGATAGAGCGTTGTACATTTTACACGATACTAACGTCAGAGGACGTAAGCACTTCCTGAATTCTATACAGTGTGGCTTTAAGTTATAAATTCCCTGCCATGCCTGTCAGTATTTTTCCTCCATTTTCAAATTTCACGTGAGTGTACGCCGTATCCATCATAATCTTCTAATAAACTGCCGAATCACGAATTCAAGACTGCGCATTTTCCGACGGTGAGCAGTCAACGACAAGATGGATGAGGAGGCAAGCTGTAATTAAAGAATTAACAGATTAACGAAGTTGTTTTTAAGAGCATGACGAGCAGATTTATGGCAGTTGGAAGGTTTCCATAATGTCATCCATTTCATGCCGAGGGTTCTTCTGTTTTGATGAATGATGATGAGACCCACAGACCCAATTATCTCCGACATGGCACAGTGGAACCGTCAGTGCCTGTCATCTCTGAGGTCATGGGGCTGATTCCCTGTCGGATGGATTCCTGAGGGTGCAGTTTGAAGTCTTCTTCTGATGGAGACGGCAACCACGGTTGTCTCTTTGGCTGTAGACAGCTGTTATCAGAAGGTGGAGATGGCAACCACGGTTCTCTCTTTGGCTGTAGACAGCTGTTTTCGGAAGGTGGAGATGGCAACCATGGTTCTCGCTTTGGCTGTAGACAGCTGTTATCAGAAGATGGAGATGGCAATCATAGTTCTTGCTTTTGCTGTAGACAGCTGTTCAGAAGATGGAGATGGCGACCGCGGTTCTCTTTGGCTGTAGACAGCTGTTCTCAGAAGATGGAGATGGCAACCATGGTTCTCTCTTTTGCTGTAGACAGCTGTTCAGAAGATGGAGATGGCAACCACGGTTCTCTCTATGGCGGTAGACAGCTGTTATCAGAAGATGGAGATGGCAACCACGGTTCTCTCTTTTGCTGTAGACAGCTGTTCAGAAGATGGAGATGGCAACCACGGTTCTCTCTTTGGCGGTAGACAGCTGTTATCAGAAGATGGAGATGGCAACCACGGTTCTCTCTTTTGCTGTAGACAGCTGTTCAGAAGATGGAGATGGCAACCACGGTTCTCTCTTTGGCGGTAGACAGCTGTTATCAGAAGATGGAGATGGCAACCACGGTTCTCTCTTTTGCTGTAGACAGCTGTTCAGAAGATGGAGATGGCAACCACGGTTCTCTCTTTGGCGGTAGACAGCTGTTATCAGAAGATGGAGATGGCAACCACGGTTCTCTCTTTGGCGGTAGACAGCTGTTATCAGAAGATGGAG
>NMRB01002054.1:66916-81060 GCA_002633025.1 Notospermus geniculatus | reverse complement strand
AAAGAAAAAGACGGCCACATCATCTTACGCAGAGTTCTTTCTCCATGATTGAAACCAATCACTCAGAAAATACAATCATTGCGTTCTGTGGGAAAAAATTCTCTCATCAGTCGTTTCTTGCTTGAGTGGCTTCGTGTATCATTTGAGTCGAAGAACCAATTCAGATGACCAGCTTGGCAGCTGGAGACATCATTTATGATTAAACACAGCCAGTATTTCATGCGGGGGAAGTGGTGTGGAACCTTCTTTAGGGACACCTCTGCCAGGAGGACACCTCTCTATTCAGGACAGCAAAGTTAGGCCAAAATCGGTCATTTCTATTCAGGTAGACCTCTGTAATCAGTACACCTCTGAATTATGGACAGTATCTGTTGGTCCCAGAGGTGTCCTTAATAGAGAGGTGCCACAGTATAAAGAAAAGTCTATAGAAAGATTCGCCATTTTGGCTATCTAATGAATATACCGTCATAACTTTTTCAGTTTTTTCCAATCTTGGTCGTGATATGTCATAAGTGCGAAAAGTTTCTTCATAATGCTGGTCCTAAATGAGACTTGTTGGATTCACGCTAAGCTGACGATGCATTTCGTAGTGTAGTGTATGTCGCTGCATGCACAAATTAGCTACGTTGGCATGGAAAGTAGTTCTGCCCAATCATTACCAAATTACGTCGCATTGCGTGCTGTCTCCTTGTGATGAAATGAAAGCGGCAGACGGAGTTATGACCGACCCATCTATAACCGTTGTGGCTATTTGCATATCTGATGCGGATGTAATGCATAATTCATGTCGCTCGACCACTCTCTTATTCCACCTGAAATTGCATCTAGGCGCCGAGATATTTTCCGTATTGGAAAGTTCGTTAATGTATCAATTGTGCCTGTAATTAAGCAAACTTGGTGGATAATGAATTTACGAGTCTGTTCCACCACAAGACTGACCCACCTGTACATTACCTGTAGAAACTCTCCACAATGTACAGGCTATTGTGGAAAGACTGACCTGAGACGCACCTTTGACTCCATTTCACCCTAAACTGATCTGTTCTGCCTGCACATTTTGCAGCTATCACGCAGCCCAACACTACAGATGATTCTGCCAACAGTAGCTGAAATCGATGTTGGTCCCATCTATTATATAGCAGCAAGACCAGATTTCACCATTTCGTTTTTACGCCTGGCTTAAGCGAGTAAATTGGTATAAATTTGCGATATTCATACATTGTTGCATTACCATGTTGTCCAATGGTGTGTGATAATTTGGTGGACAAGTGATGATTCTGCACTTGATGGATAATTTGAGCCGAGGACTGTTGAAGAAGCTGAGTTGATAACAGTAAATAGTCCCGTGGTTTTGGGTGATAAATATTAATGATTGATGGACCCATTATTCAGAGAGATTTCCGTTGTAGCATCTTTGACGAAGTCGTTCTCAACAGGACAGAAGGAGAAAATACTATCATGATCAAATTGGTTGACAATGAGGAGGCTGTTAGTTTGAGGCCTTCTCTTCTGTACCAGCAGCAACAAAACCTGGGGATGTGGGAAACTTAGGCGTAACCAGGATTTGTGCTACTAAACATTGAAATCTGCGGTGAATTTCAAAGATTTGCTGCAAATTCCAGAATTTCACGATCGATTTTACAGATTTGTTGGCCAAAAGGGGGGGCCGCGCTCCTTTGTGCCCCCTTGGATCCACACCTGATGAAGATGTGGCGAAGTGATCTTGTGCTTCACCGCGAGGGAAAATCCTGGGGCCTGATTCATGAAACGCCGCTAAGTCAGCAACGACAAAATCTGTTCGGAATGAGTTAGGGTTAGGGTCGGGATGTGTCACCTTCCTGTCAGACCCAGCCATCCCTCTTTTGTTGGATTTCGTGGCATCATGTCAAATTCACGGCGACCGTGGCTGCTTGGATTGACTGATGCGCTAGACCAAACTTCCATCCTTAAAAATCCACTGTTGCATCTTCCTGCCACGGAAAAAAGTTATGCCGAGTTACGACTAAGGAAAAAAACACGCCAGCATCTCCACCTGTTTACGACAACCACTAATCTTGACGTAAATCTTCATCAGTCGACTGACCAGCAATTTCAGCTGCCATCACCTTATTAGGTCGTAACGAGCTCCTGACAAACCCAAATCAACAATTTATTTTGCAGCAGTGGCCAGAAGATTGAATTTATTACCAATGATGCAATTGCCACGTAGCGATGCTTCGGAAGAATATATCATTATTTAGGATGAGTGGCGAGCTGTTGGGAAGTTTGCCGTTGAAGTTTTTGTGGCAGTCTACAGAATTAATCCCGAGGACTGGGACAATAATAGTTGGCAACACGTTGCTTCCTCAGCTGATCCAGTGTGGCACACGACAACTTGCTCCCAACTCACTCCATGTTTGCAAAGTATCACAAACTACTTGATAGACGATTCTCGAATTCGCAGATCTCCGCACTTCCACCGAAATCTCAACCAGAACCTCGTTCTGAAACCGGTTGACGTGACGCCATCCATGGTTTAGCAGTGGTCGAGTCTGATGCAGCGTCTTCGACGTCACTGTCGTGGAGTTGTCTGCGTCACGTCATTCAGTTTCAGACCGAGGTTGTGGTTGAGATTTCGGCGGAAGTGCGCAGATCTTTGTCGTTTACGTCAATTTGAGAACGGTCTATTGGCTGTGTTTTTTCGATTCGATTGGATAGTCGCCACCCAATTATTCAAGACTATACACATTCATCCCGATCTTGGCATTAAGCCTCTCCGTGTTCCCCCACCCCATGCCAACTTCTGGTCTCTAGATTTCTTTATCAGGACAGTCAAGCTTCTCGGCCAGTCCCGAACAGATTTTTGCCGGACAGCGTCATGCCTGTAACTCGTCTTGCTAGTTGAAGGCTGTTGCTTGATTCCTTGGGTTGGTTGTTGCACCTTGACGGCCACCTGAAACTGACATTTGGAAGGGTCTACTGAGGAATACCATTGGGAAAAGCACAGAAGTCTGTGTGGTCCTTGTGGCTGGGTCTCAAGTCACTGCCATAAGATTTGGAATATTGCATTACCTCTGTCCTTCTGGTCATTGATCAGCAGTTCTCAGAGGGAATCTAGTTTGTGCTAAGGAACCAAGCTAAAGACTTGGACAAGATTGTTCAAATCTGTGGCTAATGTTGGCAAATGATATAATTTTCTGGTAGGACTTGGATGATTGTTGTTGCTGATAACATCCCCAACACTTCATGGTTTGAAGATCCACTTGTTTGGAGAGAAAATCGTATCCCACATGGTGTTACTTCCATGATGCATTAAAGATACGGATGTTGTCACTTCAGTTGAGAGAAGGCTGAAGCTGTCTGTGGCATTGCAAGATGCTAACATCTATCTGCAAGGGTTTAGACGGACCGGCTTGTATGGTACGTCTGTGATGCAAGGATGAGATGGGCATGTCTGAACAGACTTTGGAGCTGAGCAGCTGAAGATCCGAAAGAGCTTAGAAGACCAGTGAATGGGTCTATTTGTATTAGATTTTTCCATCAGCGCTGAAGCCTTAGCATTATTGGCCCTAAGTGCTGAATAGGCCATCTCAAGCTACTCATGTTCCTCACTTGGATGGGGTCTTTTACTTGCCCTTGTAAAGGCACAAGGTACAAGGCACCACGGCTTACTGTCCCATGTGACGGACTGAAGAGCCAGGGATGGTTAATCCCATATGGACCAGGCTGGATTCGAACCCGAGTCCTTGCTCAGCAGACATGATAACCAACCACTAGTATCAAGGCTCCTACTGGGTCGGGCTCCGTGAAACCATGGAAAACAATCGAGTGGTTGGCTGCAACAAAAACTCGACTACCTCTCCACATCACCAGACATGCCAACCTTTGTAAGGCTTCCTTCGACCGTGTGCCTTCCATTCTTACAAAGCTGACATTATCTTTGGACACAGTTTCATGGCTTCTTAACCAGTTTTAGATCAATATGCTGATATAGCCAAGATTGTGGGGGAAAGTCTTCTTGATTGAAGTCGATGTGAGCAACGGTTCATTATCGCTCGATGTGAAAGTGGAGGAAGGTGATATTGAAGATGTTGATTCAACAGTACTCCAGCATGAACCACGAAGGTAGTTATGACCTCCCAGACCTGCAGTTATCTCCACTTTACAAACAAGGTGACTTGTGGTGTTCTTGAAGGTTGGTGGGGCAGGGGTCATTGAAAATTAGAAAGGGCCTTGGCATCCATCTACGAACTTAACCTACTGACGTTGATGGAAGCAGAAATTCGTGCTTGGTGATGAAATTCAGGGCAGATCAACTCAGATGTTGGGATACTTCAGCCTTATCCTCATATGGAGGAGTATCATTCCAGAGTTCGTCTCCTCCAAAAGGCCTGGTCGTCGAGTGGTTTGACATGCTTGACTTTCAATCCTTGTCAGGGTCAGTGCGTGGGTTGGATCCCTGCCAGGACATGTTCAAGAAAGGCTGTGAACTGATTAGGGTCTGTCGGATGAGACTAAAAGCCTTGCTCCCTTGTACCTGAGTGTCTATGCCGGGGCAAGTAAAAGATGCCACACAGGTGGACAGTACCCCTCGTGGACTCCATACCTCCGGTAAACCCAAGCCGTGTGAAGTTAAGTAAAGAAATCTCCTTTTGAGTCCTTTGTTCTCTCAACCAGACATGCAAGTGTCTATAAGGATTCCTTAAGTGGTATAGGTTTACACCTACAAAGACACAGTCAGTGGTACCTCTAGACACAGTTTTGTGGTTTCTTAAGCCGTCCAGGATCAATAGACGGATGTGAAGAAGACACGAGGATTTTGTTCCTGATTGGAATCGACGACTTTAACTCTTGTAACCCAGTACGATCGATAGACTTGAGGGGCGTATTCGAATCTCCGTTCTTGACCACACTCGTGGGGCGTATTCAAATCCCCGTTCTTGACCACACTCGTGGGGCGTATTCGAATCCTGTTCTTGACCACACTCATGGAGTGTATTCGAATCCGCGTTCTTGACCACACTCGTGGGATGTATTCGAATCCCCGTTCTTGACCACACTCGTGGGGTGTATTCAAATCCCCGTTCTTGACCACACTCGTGCTGACCCAGTTCATGTAGTTGCTGACTTGACTCGCGAACGACAGTTTCAAATGCCAAGAATGCGTGCTGTGTCGGGTCAAGAACGTCTTCTTCTCACTCCCCACTCAGCGGAGGGTTGAGGAGAACACGCTCTTGGCCCGACACAGGTTGCGTTCTCGGCGTTCTAGACTGCCGTTCTCGAGTTGAGTCAAGAACTACATGAACTGGATCAGCACGAGCTTGGACAATGAATGGCCAAGACGTCATGTGGGAGAACTAGTACGCCACCATCTTTGTTGGAAAGGTCTATAGTGCTGGAGTGGTGTAGTGGGAACAATGGATACCTCTCACCTCTGAGGATGTGGGTTCGTATCTTGGTCGGACGGACTCTTCGTGTTGAAGAGGACAGGGTCTCTCTTTGACAGCACAGGTTTCTCTGTGAGTGTGAGTTGCAGCTTGTTCCTGGCTAACAATCGCTTCATTTGGTCAAACTTTGATGTTGTTAGGTTCAAAAGAGAAAGTTCATAATGTTTCATTTTGAATCTCTGACCACCACTCTGTCGGTGTCAGTTGTCAGGCACACCGTGTCTTCTCCCCCCAGCTATCACTTAAACTAAAAGGCATGCCATCAGTGCGGACAACAGCAGGGTTGCCGTGAGCGATGAGATATCTTCAGCCTGATTGGCCTTAATTACCGGTGGATTGCCAACAAGAGAAGGCCACTTTTGATCGTCTGACTGTGAAGCCAGCATCAGAAATGACTCGCCTGACCTTGTCAGTGATTGCTCCGTCAGATTTTCTGGATTCGTGAATTTTTGCCGACTTTTTCAAAGGGACTCCATGATTACAAGTTGCTATCGTATTCCTCGGCAAGATCGACTGGCAATTGGATCATCATCGTTCGGAGCTACGCGTATTTACAGATGCGTGATGTGATTGCGATGCTGCGGTGAATCAGAGAATTGGTCTGGGGCATATCGTCTTCATTTGAATGGCACGATGTTCGCTAGATTATCTTGTTTGTGGTGTTTGATCTTATCTATGATATACTAACAAGTCGTTCGGATGCCGTCTGATTGTCATCGTAACTGACTGAAGTCTGACTATCGATGATTGTTCCCAATAAACGTGCTGTTCATTACGACCAGGGTTTGTCTAGGATTTTAGGTGGGCATGGTGCAGACTTGGTGGAAAGGGACTTCAACTGAGAAAAGGGCACTTTTCATTCGCAATGTTTCTACTAAAAGAATTTGAGAAGCTTGCCTGTTAAAAAAGGTCTCTATTTAACTCCAGTCCCTTAAGCCAGTTTCAGAGCTGACCAAAAGGGACCATGCCAAAGGGTATGGGGCAGTGGGACCTCAAAAAAATTTTTTAAGGGGCACGCCTCCTGGGGGGTTAAAAAGGGCACAGCGGCGCCCCCTTTTAGGGCATGGCGCAGCGCCTCTCAAAATTGGCCTAGATTTATCCCAGACGACATTTCGCACGTCGAGTTGTGTGACTCAAGTCATTTGTTCCCGATATCCGTCACAGCCAATTTGCGCCATCTGTAAACGAGACGCCACCTATCTGCTTTGATTTGTCAAATGATCAAAGAAAGAAATTGCTGGGTGATTAGCAGATGATGAATGGGTGCCCCACCCTGTCGGCGGATATGATTTGAAGCTGATTGGACCATTTCTACGGCAATAGATCAATCGGTTTATGGTCCGCTGCGCCACAAATGTTCTTCTGGCTCCAATATAACACGTTTAAATATCATCCTTTATCTCGAATGAGCAAGAAGTAACCCTCTTTAGATGTTGATGATACAAAACTTTGAAGCCATGCGAGAACTTGTCATATATTGTCCGTGATAATTCTGGCAAATTTTTCAGGTTTAAAGGATTTGTGTCCCGTGTAATCCTGGCTATTTTGATCTGTGGTGTTGTCGTCTGGTTCTGTTGTGATAATGATGATACAAAGGGATCGGCGTGGACCATCGTGTGTCGGTGTCGGTCATTTCATGTCAGACGTTTGATGGGATTAGCTCAGAGGTCATACCAGGTTGGCGGAGGGTGGTAAGAATTGACCCTGTGTAAGCTTACTGTGGTGGCTATGTTTCAGTGATTAGACGGTCATTATGGAATGACCCTGTGTAAGCTTACTGTCGTGGCTGTTTCAGTGATTAGACGCGGTCATTATCGAATGATTGACTGTAACTCAGCAACGAGGGGGGATCTGGATAAACGATTACCTGAGCCGTGTGGGGTGCGTGAGGTATAATGATGAATAATAGGGACATTAACCCTTCGTGACTGGCATCCAGTTGCTTGAGATAAATGAGAGGCTTAGTGGTGGTACATGTAGAGGGAAAGTGGCTGAATTCATATCTGAGGCATTGCAGATTCAGTGCTCATCTGAGCTGTATCTTGTCATTGCATTCTTAACTTGCCGTGAAATTATAGGTGTGTCTTTCCATCAGGGCCAAAGCCATAGCATTATTTGCTCTCGTAAGTAAGGAAGAGGCCAGCCCACCCCATGCACAGTCACTGGTGAACTGATTGGACCCTCCTTGGCTTTGATCATTTTGGAGTCCTTTTCATGAGAATTCACTGACAAACTAACTTGCAAATTGGCTCTTCATGGCGGAAATAGCTGGCGTGGTTTTATCGGCCGTGTGGCAACCATGATGAAGTCGCTTATCAACTTGACAATGTTTCTAATTAACTTAAAATTCAGCCGAGATTGAAGATGGCTTGTAAATCAGACGGAAAAGTTAATTAAAGGTTCCTGCTTTGCTGAGCTAATTAGCAGAGTAATACGGAGAGCACGTTTCACGTAAATGTTCCTGCCGTGACTGTTAATTTCACGGTGGTGGCGTTATGGAGTATGGCGTGGGATGTGGCTGTGGTTTACGGGAAGACGTCAGGACATCTGAAAGTGACGACTGATGGATCATTGAAAGCTAAATCTGAATTTGTTTCTTGTTTATTTCATTTCAGTATGAGTTCAAAGCGAAGGCAATAAAGAAGAAGAAAGTGTGTATCACAATATCAACAGAAGGTGCTAAAGTCTCTTTACGCAAGAAAAAAAAGGTAAGTGCAAAGATTTGTTGGTCCGTATTGCTCCTAGAGCCTATTATCTTAAGCCCCGTTTCCACAACAGCGGATGCTGCAGTGGTTTGCGGCAAGCAGTGCGGTTTTCACAGGGTTTGGATAATCCTTCGATGGTTTAACAATACATGGCCTATTGATTATCCCAATGCCTGTGAAAAGTACTCTGCTCACCGCAAGCCGCGGTGAAATCCGCTGGATGGAAATGTCAGGGCCTTTAGAGAAGGCTATAATAAGTGCTGATTAAGTGACCCTAATGGGCAACAGAAGGTGCATTTCTCGGTGACCTCGCTCATTTATATGATGGTTGGGGTCTTTCTAGCGAAGGCTGAGGTTCTCTTCTCAATGCATCCTGAGGTAATCAGGGATTCTATGCTCGTTCCCTCCATCACTGCACACTAACTTCGTAGGCGGTGACGTTGGAAGGTGCTAAGAGGTCCTGATATCTTCAGTGTGTCTCAATGTGCCTCCAGTGATTAGGGAATTAAGACTTCTATTTTCTAGTGACCTTCCATGAGATACATTCTCTGTCTCTCCTTGTCTGTGTGTCTATCCTGAAAGCCCCAGCACACCAGGAGATATCGCAAGCGATCTGGTCGCCACCGAGAAAAATCAGCTGTTAACACTCGGTGTGTGTTGGACAGCGATGCGTGGAATGTTCGCCCAATATCAAACAATACCAAAGCCAATATCGCCGAGTCTGCGGTGGCTGGTGAGAAGATCGGTGGCGAGTAGATCACTTGTGATATCGCCTGGTGTGCTGCTGGCTTAAGCTCTACGATTTCACTGTTATTTTGTGTCAAATGTTGTTGTGGTGTGTGTTGATGTTGTGTTGACATGAAGTGCTGAAGGTACCAGTGAACTCTAGTACATTAACCCTTTTTTTGCGGCTGACGTGCTGTGCACGTCATGGCACATGTGCAGTCCAGTGCGCGTGACGTGCAGTGCACGTCATGCCCAATGTGTTTGTTAACTGCCACGCACTGGCCGTAGTGTCTTTACAAATAGTACTAGCATATACCCGTGCTGCGCACGGAGTTGAATGTGGGTAAAGTCGATTGTGGCATAATAGTGCCTGGCTGTGATCTGTTTGTGGTATAATATAATAGTCCATGCCTTCATTTACTAAAGGATTTCCTTGCAGATGACATTTTGCGTGAGTCTCCTGTTGTTGAATAGTCCTGTGAAGAGTGTTTGTCCCCCGGGGTTTGTCCACTTCTGACCAGGGATTCTAAAGTTCTACCCGAAAGTTGCTCAAAATCATTATTTGCAAAATGTTTTTATTTAATCTACGGTCAGAGAATGTGCGAAAATATCCTCGTCACCGTGCATTTACCACCTGTGCGAAATATGACTTGTAGTATTTATTTTCCTTCTGTTGTTGAGTGTCGACATGCAATGATTACTCCCTTCCTCTTGTTTAACATTCCTTGGAAAGATGGCAGCACTTACCGATGAAACGGCATGTTGACCAATATGGCCGCCGGCCGCCGAACGGGAGTATTTCGTGGCGAAATGTTGTTGCAGCACCGCTGTTATGGAATATCCTGCTTCGAAATGTAGCGCATCGTCTCCGTCACATTAGAAAACCCCGACATGCAGAAAATGAGCACGTTCCTTCCAGCGGTTTAAGAGGAGATACGTCAAATTACGCGGCAGCGTTACAGCAATAATATATAGATACGCACTTGGGAAACATTAGTTTGATCAGGATACAATAGATGGCGATACTTTTGAATGGTTTTGGTGCCGTTGGGGGAATGGTGCCACTGGAACTGCCAGTGCAGCATGGGGCGTGGCAGGTACAAAATGGCTGCCGCAGTAAAAGGGTTAAGATGTTGTGCATTTCAGAATCTTTGGTTCCGGGTTTTGACGAATGACGTCACCGTTGACAGAAGTCTGTCTTAAATTTCGACGGATTCTCAGCACTTCTTGTCATTGTCGTCTGCACCTATCGAGATTTTCACTAATTTCTTCTGTATCCCTTCCACAGCTTCGAGACTGGACAATATTCAGCCGCCCTCCTGCTACAGATATAGAAAATGATGTAATCAGACTTTTTTGTTCATTTGGCAATTCTTATAATCAGCCCTGCTTTTGTTCTTACTAATTAGTTTATTCATTTATCTCAAAAATATTCTTCAAAGTACATGTAGTTTTACATGTTGAAAGTAATCAAATTTTAACATTGTTATTCATATAAACTCGATTCATGTCTTTCTGAGTTCATGATTCATTTTAACCCAATTTCCTCCTACTGATTATTAATAATACCATGAATGAATTCTTCCATTACTTTGTTCTTAACTTAAACTTTCATTGTTTCCTGCATGCCATTATGGTTCCCGAAGCCACCGCTAGGGTAGAAGGCTTCGGCTCTGGCTGCTATCTTTGTGACAAAAACTTGTCGCGGATCTATGTATAGATCATCATTTGACATCACTGGTTATTTTTAGAATGGGGTACCCATAGCTATGTGGGTGCTAAATGTAATCAAACATGCCGAATCGCGCAAAATGGCAACACAGGAAGTTTCCTGATGAGAATGTTTGTATGTGTTGCAGATCTGTAGCAAAAGCGCAAAATCATCGCTTTTTTTAGACCACGGGAAAAAGAAATTTTACGGGAAAATGGACTCCTACAATGACGTCAGCAATAAAATGGCAGCCAGAGCCGAAGCCCTGTAGCCCTAGCGGCGCCTTCGGAAACCAAAATGTCTTGCATGCCTTTGATGTAACCGCGGGTGACCAAAAATGGTTCTTCAGCATACAGTCAATAGGGTATTTCAAGAAATATGTTCTGGGCGAAGACATATTGTTGTTCAGCCATATCTAGTTGGAGTCTGGTTCTGAAAAACACCCTCTGGCTGGGTCTGGTTATTTGAATTGCCAGTCAGTGTTTGGTTTATTTGCTTGTCAGTGAACCCTCCAAGGACTTGGATGAAGTGGTCTCAACACAAAGCGAAACCTGGAGATTTTCTAGTAAATTTTGCGATGTATCCCTGAATCAAGAATGTGAGATTTCCTTGTCCTTGAAGGGTCATGTAAATGATGCCTCGCTTCACTCTGCTTCTGCTGTAGTGGACGTGCTTCCCATGTTGTATAACTACAATTTGTAAATTTGCTGATAGAGTATCAAGATGTCAAAAATGGGTGCTGCAGTTTATTTTGAATGTATATGTAGTAGTATATATTGCTGTACATACTGCTTCATAATAGGAGGAGTCAGTTGCATTTTTGCCAAAAGATGGCAGCAAAGTTCTGACGGACGAATACAAAAGAAAATTCTCCCGATTGGTGCTCAGTCAACCATGAATGGGTCCGCCTCAAAGACCTTGTTTTTAGCATGCATTGTAAAAACTGTATGCAGAGCGCTAATGTATTCAGCTAGAGTGATTTTACCCTACACTAACGTCAGAGGACGTAAGGGTTTCTGAATTTAATACAGTGCAGCTTTAAGTGTTCATGTTCTGTACTTGCATGAAACTTCGGTGGTGGTTTTTGAGTGTGCATCCTTATTAGAGTAATATTAAACTTAAGACATCCCTGAGCAGTCACAATATGTTGTATTCTGAGAAGGTCGTACGCGGCTTCCAGTCTGTTCAAACTTCTCACAAGAAAAACCAGCGTACCACTTCACTTTCTTGTTTGACATTCTCAGCACTTGAATCTCTGAAACAATTCCTTCCATCGCTCGTTAGGAAACCTAATTGAAAACATCCATTGATATTCAAAGTCACCGCGTTGACGAAGTCATCACATGACTTGCATCCTCTTGTTGGATTTAATTAGATCTCTGGCGCATCATACAAGCGACGATTATTAAAGACAAAAATCGATGGTTGTTTGAATGGTAGACTTGCTGTGAAAAACATACTTTGGGATTCGAAATGCCAATGATGGATCTTTGTTTGTTTTGTTCTCGTGGGTCGCTTGTCAGATGTTGTGTCAATCAATTGCGATGCTCGTCATTTGGTACATCGGGTGAAATTCATCGTGTTAGTTTTCGCGGGTTGTTTTGTGCTTGTTGGTGGGCCCTTGGGGCCACAGGAGGCCGACTTGAAGCGTTAGGCCTAGCAGTAATACAGAACCCTATTCACAAAAACTCCCCTGTAATCTAAAGCGTCCCATACATGATCAATATTATTGCACAATATGGGGCCCAAAATAGGGGCATCTGCTTCTGGCATGATGGGTGGAAGAAAGATTGGCAATAATATTGCCCATTTGAACCTCATACTGTGCAATAATATTGCACGGATAGTGACAACAGGTTCCCCGCAAATGATACGCACTCCGTAAAGTTACGACAGCTTCATGAATAATGTCCCTGGCAACTTTCCAATCTGCCAGTCCTGACCATGGCGTTAACTCATTGATGGGAGGGGAAGGGTTTCATCCAGTGGCCCTTTGGACTGTGACAGGCAAACCGCAGTAACTTCACTCAAACCATGTTTGGCATGTTCGATAGCATTTCGTTTTCTCATTTCAGAAAAACCAATGGCCGTGGGATGAAAATCGACTGATGGTAATGAACCATCCTATTTATAGGTAAGCAGATCAAGAGAGAGGAAAAATCGACAACGTCAGTTTGCATTGGACATTGGAATTTCAAAACTGGTCCCCGGAGATGATTCTCGAATTCACAGATCTGTGCAGTTCCACCGAAATTGCAACCACAACCTCGATCTGAAACCATCTGATGTGACGCAATCCATGATTGAGCAGTGGTCAACCCTGACGCGACGTCTTCCAAGTCACTGTCGTGGGGTTCTCTACGTCACGTCATTCAGTTTCAGACCGAGGTTGTGTTTGTGATTTTGGCGGAAGTCTATTCTTGGCAGATCGCTGTGGTCAAATCAACACCACTCCGACAAGCTCTAGCAGTCTCCTTACGACATTATCTCATGGAAACTTGCCGTGCGTCAGATAATTTGTCAATAATGAATCTAATGTGACCAATGTCATTGTCGTAGACCTAAATGAATTCCCTGTCGGCGCCCGTCGTTAACTTTTGACACAACTTTCAACCAATGTTGTTTGACGCAAATAAGTTGACGTGTTCATGAAAATGGTGTTAATACCCCATGTGAATTGGCCGCTGGCTGGTATTACACTTCCCACTTAGCTAGCATCCCTAAGTGTGTTCTGACATATCAACATATTTACATAGGCCGCGTACATTTAATTGTCTGAATTTGCCGTCTTGTTGGGGGGTATTCAGTTACTAATTGGACAAATAAATAGTTTTATTTGTTGAATATGGAAGACTTGGATTGGCTTCAGAGTGAGGTCATGATGTTTAGCCGAGGAACAAGATTTCACATATGATGTTTGAAGTGATTAGTATGGTGGGATTAGAATCATTGGCTGGACGATTCCAGTGAATTAAGGTCAAGGTCAGAGACTTGAGATGCTGGGGTCAAGGTCAGAGAGACCTGGGAAGTGCTGAGGTCAAGGTCAGAGAGGCTTGGGAAGCTGAGGTCAAGGTCTGAGAGATATGACAAGCAGAGGTCAAAGTCAGAGAGACCTGACAAGCTAAGGTCAAGGTCAGACAGGCATGAGAAGCTGAGGTCAAGGTCAGAGTTGTCAATCATGTTGAAGTATTTCAGTGCCAAGCTCGTGATGTGAACACAAAATAGTTGTGTATTTAATCAGCGATTGAAATGTTTTCAAAATTGGAAAACGTTTAATCCCCATTGATTAAGAGATTCTTCAAATCCCTCCAGCAATATAAAAAGAATCGATCATTAAAATTCTCGCTGCCTTCAACAAGTTAATCAGTTTCTTCTTTGCCTGTCGAGATTGAATTTGGGAGAAACTCGTGTCGAGTATTTGGGAATTTTCCGTCTGATTGAGATGGTCTTCGTCAGCGGAAAATTAGCAATTTGCCTTGTTTTTTTCTGAACTTTAAGAAGACATTGACAAAGGAAAAACTACCTCAGTATGTTAAGTGACAAAAGTGTAGAACTCCTGTGTGACAGGGCTGTGAT
>NMRB01002054.1:47105-66884 GCA_002633025.1 Notospermus geniculatus | reverse complement strand
AGACCTGTTTTTGCCCAAAATCTGCATGAAAATCACGTTTTTTGGTTGGCTGGGGGGGGGGCAACTGCCCTCACTAAATACGGCCCTGCTGGTGGGCATGCCGAGCTTCCGTCGGTTTTCGTCAGTCACATAGCTAGCTTCCGACAAACACCAGGGTGTGCCCTGGATGTCCATAGGAAGACATACATGTACGTTATGTCCTAATATATCGAAAACATGACTTCATCATAAGAGAACCCCGTGGGAAGGTATAAGAAAATATCCCATAATTGTTTTGGTATGAAATCCGTCTGCCGTCGTCCCTAGTGACCTAATATCGACCGATGACTCATATAGAATATAACAAGGTTGATTCAATAAACCAAGAGAAAAAAAGACGTTTATTAAACATTCGTTTTGTCTTATTTGATTAGTTTCAGATGGCATCTTGAATATTATCAATATCAATTCTATAAACTTCATTGTTTGTCTGGAATGTGCATCCTCCCACAGCAGGGGTTCTTACCTCGCTGCTCTTCATCTGTTCACACAGTGAGTTTGAGTGTAAAAAGGGGAGCGAGGAAAAACCCCTGCTGTTGGAGGCTGAGAATGTTCTGCTGATGACTGTTTCACTAACATTGCAGGGTGTGTCCAGGGTCTGACCAACGTTTGCTGGCGTTAGTGGTTTCCATCATAAATTCACCATCTCTAGAACCCCATGACGTGCCACTTTCACCGTGTTCTTCATCTTTTCAGAATTTTCTACGTATCTCATGACTCCCAAGATCTGAAAATCTTCAGTTACATCGCTCGAGATGGAACCACTAACGTGTTCAAATGTAACGTCTTCAAGGCGTATAAAAAGGTGAGTTAAGAAAAGGACAATGTTGCCGTGATGTTGACTTCCATACGGTGGGATGTAGGGGGAAACCAGTGCCCCTGGAGAAGACCTGTGATGTCAGGGGTTAACCCCTTTGTCCGGAATTATCCGTGACCTCGTGCTTTGAAGCCCTTGCAGCTACTACATGTATATGGCACGGCATAACCCGCTGGCCATGGAGGATTTCCTTTATGGCCTAGTGGGCAGCGCGTTGGCCTCTGAGCTAAAGTTAAGCATTTTAGAGCACAATCACTAACGTGGATGGGTGAGCGACGTGCGTGCAATACATCTGGCGACCTTCCCAGTAGAACCTGAAAAGTGTAGTTTGGCATTGAGACGCAGAGTGGCGCTAAATCCAAATGACTTGAGGGCGAGTTTTGACCAACAAATCTGTAAAATTGACCGTGAAATTCTGGAATTTGGTGTAAATCTTTGAAATTCACCGCAGTTTCAATGTTTAGTAGCACAGGGCATCCCTCTTTTTCCAAATCCTGGATCCGCCCCTGCATAAGATATACAGACTGCAAGAAACACTACATATGGCACATTAAGTGGCAGCAACGACACTATCAGACCATTCCGCCTCGTCTGTATGCTGCACGTGTCATTAATCGCCATCACAATGGAGGCGATTGCATCCTGGACTCTTCTTTCGTGGAGGTTAACAATTGTGACCACTTCAGACCGGACACGACATAATATCCTGAAGTAATCCGCCTGCATTTGAGTCTCAAACACAGTTGATCAGATGAGTGGTCATTTGTACAGGTATCTCTACACCAATGTGTAGAATTTCACGGCTAAGTTAAGATGAAACGGTGTATGATATAAATCAATATCTTCCGGTCATTTGTGGGGATTTCCACAGCATTCGCTGCATGTTCCGTGGTTTATCGGCGATGTGTTCTCATAAATGCGCCATAAAACAAAGACGGTGGCGCACAAATGACTGGATTATTGTCTACCGTGAATAAACGATGGACTAAGGTATTATGGGTAATATAGGGCAGATTAAAGGGGCATTCTGGTACTTAATTTTGATGTAAAATATTCATGTTGGGATTGTGATGGTGGGATGAGTCTTGGACCTCTCCAGGGCCATGTTTACTGATGTATTCATAGAGATAGGTTATCTGGATGAAGGTTACCATGGTCGTATTACCGGTAAAGGGAATAAGGCCTAGTCGCAACAGTCAAAAATGACACAAAGAATAATTTCATGGCCCACGAAATTCACAATTTCAAAACTATAAATTTCTGTATTTTCGTGAATTAGATTTTCACAGTGGTTGTGGGGTCAATGTCCAGTCAGGTCCATTCCTCTTGGAAGTGTGCTATTATCAGATTGGTGTAGTGCATTCATCAACTCCTGTCACCTCTGAGGCTGTGGTCCGATCCTCATTCTTACTCGTCCCACATCCGATAAAGATGTTGACTCAGCGCGAGATTTCTCCAGAGCCTCGCTCGTCAAAAGTTTGAAAATAATTGATGTGTGACTCGTGTTCCCACGACTGCCTGTTGCTTCTCCTGGGGCCAGAAAACAAGACTTCATTTCAGTTTAATCCAGTTGACTGAGTCCTGATTCCTAATCACGGTCGCAACAGAATTGTGCAATTTCAAATTTGAGTCGTTTTCAATCAGAGGAGTAAGATAAGGCTGACGGAATCACTCTATCTTGTATCTGATCTCGCCGAGCTTTGAAAATTTTCAATTTGGATAATTTGATCTAAAGTCTTTTTATCTCCGATTTTGGTTCATTATTTCGTTGGAGAAAAACCAAAAAGGTGAATTTACGATTTGCGTGTTTTTTATGACCGATCGTTCAGAGATTTCATGAGTGTACATCGGAGCGTGTTATTATGGTGATAAATTTGTCGTGTGTGCGGAAAGATGCCGCAGTAAGGCTTCCTTTACATGGAAGTTTATGGTATACGAAAACGCCGGTTTACAATGGCTTCATGGTCGAGAATCCATTTGAAGCCTTTGTTAACCGGCGTTTTCATATAAAGTTAAAAGTTTGGGTTTATAGTCCGATGTCAACAACGGTAGAACTCAGATGAGCTGCTCATTCAGCACTAAAATCATTGATTATGTTTTCTTCTCAGAGCACTGCCATGCGAATCGTGCGGACTATCGGCCAAGCGTTTGAGGTGTGTCATAAACTGAGTATGCATTTTGGACCAAAACCTGAACCAGAGGCTGCAGTGGAAGAAAATAGCAAGGAGGAGCAAGAAAGGAGAACTAGTAAGTTAGAGTGATTGATTGATGATGATTTGGTTTGGATACTTTCTTTCGTGTCCACTCATTGTGGACCTCGTATCTCAGCTCAGGCCATGTTTCCAGGCAAAGGCGAATGAAGACATCAAAACTCTGTATTAGGGCACCTCCCTCTGGGGAGTCTCTCCTTGGAGGACCTGCTTCCTGGGGGACACAGTCTTCACCTTGACACAAATCACTACAAGATAATTCAGAAACATTTCCTCCTAAAATGTTGCCAAACTTTTTAAAATTACTCCTCGGTTTCTGTAAGATTTGACTCCAAAATTTCATTTTCCAGGTAAGATTTCACCGGATAGTAACTACGAATCTGAACCAGCGGGGGGTGATGACGGTTCAACCAACCCAGCTGAGGAAGCGTTCAAACAAGCACAGGCCCTACTGACTCAATCAACACACGGCATAAAGTCACCACCGGTACGTTATGGGTAGGGTTGGGGTCTAGGATAGTGTCAGTTGCTTCATATTTTGGGTTTGGTTCATCTTTAGATTGTTTTCTGTTGTGGGAGAACATCTTCTTGTACAGAATGAAGGGATATCAATCTGCCGGGTCAGAGTTCCATTGGTTTGGAGTTGACCTTTCTGATACCTTAGCGAAAAGGTTCAGAAAAGGCACATGGACCTGAGCTATGGACCAGTCCATTTGTTAATTCAGCCATCTCTTTAGAGATGACTATTCTAATTGGAGCATTTCTTGCCAGAGCGACAGTCTAGGCCTACACTTTCTGTAAAACCTTTGTTATTCAGCATGCGTAATCGTCTTCAAAACATCAAATTGTTGTTGTTTATGTTTACTTATGCAAATATGTTTCTTATTTTCTCTTCATTTAGACTTGAGACTTGTAATCTATTCAGTTCTGTAACCATTATTTTGAGTTCATTAGATAAAGTAGAGTGTTTTATGTTGATAATATTTTTCCAGCCCAAAATTGCCCTCGGAGTTGAGAGTTTGATAGCCATGGTACAGAACGCCCCAGAACCTGTCTACCAGAATTTTACAATTTTGGTTAGTTTTCAATGCACTCAGTAGATGTCACTTTCAGTTGCACGCAGTAGAGTGTAGGCGCAAAACATTTGAGGTGCCACTCACGTGAAAGTTTCCTCGGACAAGTTGGCTCTCTATGGGCAACTCACCCATAGAAAACTATGGGTAGTCAGTTGTACCACGAGTCTGAGCATTATGCGGGTGATCCACTGACTTGACGACGAGTTTACGATCAGTTGGCGTCAACTAGTCGCAAACTGATCGTAAAGAAATGACGTGACATTGAAGCTGATCCACCGAAAAAATACGTACTGCTACAGAGCAAACTTTACGACGAGTTGACGACCAAATCAAACATGTTTGATCTCGTCGTAAACTCGTCGCAAACTAGTCGTCAACAAATTTCAGTCGTGAACGAGTCGCAAACCCGTCGTGAACGAATCGTGAATGCTGATCCACCTGCCACGATTTTTCGTCGTCAACTAGTCGCAAACCCGTCATGAACAAGTCGCCAACTGATCGTTAACTCGTCGTAAAGTCGGTGGATCACCTGCATTAGTCCTACGGATTTGAGAGCCTGCTTGCACGAGAAAACGTTTACAAGGAGGAGGGCCTTTATAACAACATATAGACCATTCTCAAATTGACGTAAACGACAAAGATCTGCACACTTCCGCCGAAATCTCAACCACAACCTCGGTCTGAAAGTAAATGACGTAACGCAGGCAACCCCACGACAGTGACTTCGAAGACGTTGTGTCAGCACTCGACCATTGCTGAATCATGGATTGCGTCATGTCAGTTGGTTTCAGATCAAGGATCTGGTTGAGATTTCGGCGGAAGTGTGCAGATCTGCGAATTCGAGAATTGTCTATTAGAAATAGGTTGAGACTTCAGCCCAGGAATGCTGTCTCGATCCTAGGCTCATAATCGCACTCGCTTCTAGCAGACTAGAGTATAATCACTTCACGGGAACAGAATATGACAGCTGTCAGTCATTCTGTCACCAATCGAGCGCTCTGCACAGATGACGTCAATAGGTTCAATTTTAAAATGGTTTGCACTGCCTTGAAGAGGAATAAATGAATGGAATTGGTTCTGGTAACTGGCCTTTAGATTTCAGTTTGATGTCAACAGAAACACTTCTCAGTTACATCACCCCATCCTGTAGAGCTTGAGCCGATGACGTCATCACGAAAAAATCCGCCATCTTGCCGGTCAAACTGACGTCAAATGACGTCGGCGACCCACGTGGTGCAGTTTGTCGTCAGGGCAAGTGGAGTGTTGCGTCTTCAACCATGACGCGATTTGCACGTGGCGCACTTTGTCGTTGACCGCCAGCATGGTGGACTGCAGGTCAAACGTGACGTCATAATGAGCCGCGGCTCAAGCTCTATTCATTGTTTCCACAATGTAACCTCGACAATGTCCGCCATTGCTGACGTTGACATCATGACGCTAAGCTGGGGGGGGGGGCGGCAAAATGCATTGTTGCTGATGTCGTCCTATGATGCAAAGCCGGGGCAAAACGTGCAAACCAACAAAACGATGTTTCGTTGTGGAAACGATGAACAGATGATATGCATGCTGCAGCTACTGACACTATTTTGGGATGTACAGATCAATTTCAGTTTGATTTCATATGATTCCTTGATGATAAATAAAATCTTGGACATTCTGGGGCTATGACGTTGCGTCGGAATGTCAGAACTTCCAACTCTATTCTTTTGTGGTGTGCAGACGATAATTTTTTCATCTCCCTCAAATGTTGTTGTTGTCGCTTTTGCTTCAATTTAGTTGCTTACGTTGCTAGATGTTGTTCCAGGAATCACACTGCCCCCCCAATATACCTCCCGACACCCCCACTGACACAGAGTGCGAGTACGAGGCCCGGTATGAGGTAGGCAACACAAACATTACCCCCATCTTTTTCTTCACTCCTACCTCGTACTTTCTCAAGTTTTTTGCATGGCTAAATTTCTCCATCAAAGATCTTTTCACAGTTTTATCACTTCACCACAGTTTACCTCCATCAAGGTGGATCAAAATCCCCTAACATGCAGTCACTAGTTTTATTTCCATTGCATGGGACAGTAAGCCATGGTGCCTTGTACCTTGTTCCTTTCCAAGGGCAAGTAAAAGACCCCATCCAAGTGAGGAACATAAGTAGCTTGAGATGGCCTCTTCCATACTTACCAGGGCCAATAATGCTATGGGGTTGGCCCTCACCGAAAAATCAAATATGTAACACTAGTTTTACAATGTCCCTCTCAGTTTTGCCTCACTTTGTGTGAATGAGTAGCCTGTAGACCGTTCCAACAAAGTTGGCGGTCTAACAGTTCTCACCAAGTGATGTCAGAAGCTTAATACCATTCAATGCCGCTGGCACGCTAAGCTGGTCAAGCGGGCCATGGGCACAAAAGGTTAGGAAAAATAATTGTTTGAGAGGATGCATTTGGTAGTGTTACTATATCGTGCTTGGACAATGAATGGCCGTGACGTCATGTGGGAGAACTAGCAAGCCACCATCTTTGTTGGAAAAGTCTATACTCCATGGAAATACCAACCTCTCACCACTAGTTCCATCTTTTGAATTCATTCTAGATGTAAACCTTGCACCACACCTCCTTACCACTCCACTCTACTTCCACATTCTTATCACATTCTTGTCACTTTTTCTTCTCGGTGATCAGACTTTAGTTCCTTTGGTTAGTTCATTTCACATTTCTCTATTCTGCCTTGGATTCTGATAAGCATCACATGGACTCTTTCGACACTGTTCAGATGATGACCTGAACTGGACCCAACTCTTGGCTATAAAAGTTCGTTATCGACCTAATAAAAAACTGTCTTCGTATTTAATACCCCAGCCTAGAGTAGGCATTGAAACATACAGTGGTGGCCAAAATTATTCGAACGCTTGGCATGCAATCGATATTTCAGTTGTTTGTATCGAAATGGCAACAATCAATGTACCAATGAAATAATTTTATTTTCCTCCGAGCAATGCACCTTTTCCAATTATTACAATTGAAAAACGGAAACCAGATATTGTACGGCAACATCTCAAGATATATCGAGTGTTCGAGTAATTTTGGTCAATACGGTACATGTAGTTAACGCCAGTTTTGAACACTGACCTGCTACTTCTCTTGTCCCTGTTCAGTTTTACTTTGTTTTTTCACTTTCGATTCAAATCACAAAATATATTATTATGTAAATAGTTGACATCGTTTAAAAAATTGTCTAGATTCTAAGACGTAGTTGGCAGCAAAACATTTTGTGTGATATTTGTCACTTTTATTTCCATTTTCAGCCGGTAGGGGGCACCATTAGTTCACCACTCGGGTCTCCCCACCTCGTCGGTGACATCATGCCAGCCAACACGACCGCACCACTCAGCACACACCACCAGATGCAGTTACTACGGCAACAACTCGAACAACAACAACAACAGACGCAAGTGTCGATTGCGCAGGTTCATTTGCTGAAAGATCAGCTGGCAGCGGAGACGGCAGCTAGGATCGAGGCGCAGGTGTGTTGTCTGTTGATTCGTTATCGAAATTAAAATCAGCAACAACAAGCATTTTCTCAGGAGCATCAGGCTATTTTCCTCAATGAAATAGTAACTTAGTTATAAAAATCTCCAGACTTGTTGAAAAATCTGACGACTTCTCCACGTCTTCCTCTCCACAGGCACGGACCCATCAATTGCTCCTCCAAAATCGCGAACTTCTGGAACACATCAACAACCTCGTCGGACGGTTACAAGACCTTGAACTCAAGGTCAACGGCGTCGTACCGTCTGCTGACATGTTAATTAAGATTCCCCCACAGGTGAGTGTAATGTCAAGGTCATTTGTAGTATGACCTTGACCTTATGACCTTGACCTTTGTAAATCATCATTGCTTTCTGCTCATGGATAATACCTGTGTTTAAATACCTCTATTTGCTAGCTTATTTCACTAAAGCTGCCGTTATTTTCTTGATGTTTTTAGTCAGTAAGGCTTTAGATGTTGTTTGTAGCGACAAGAACCTCAGACACGCTTGTATCTCATGAACCACTTCGTTCATTTTCATCACTGACAGAAACTCACCTCTTGAGATTTGGGCCGAGTCCTTGACAAGATGAAAATGCAAACATATCTCTTTCGACACGTGTTCACTTTTGGTGTTGTGTTGGTAATTTTGCATGGCATCCACCATTTCCACCCGTTCAGCCATTATCAGCAGCTGATATGTGAGGCAGTCTAGGAAAACCTGGCGGATGTCGCTGAATGATCAACAAGGGCTGTCCAATTGCCTGTGCATTGATCTACTAGGCCTAGCTACTGTTCAGCTGTTACGTAGTACGTGTCAGCTATTGAAATGTGTGGGTTCACCAAGGCCATTAACGCTTTCCTCAAATGCGACATCCGCCGGGTTTTCCTAGACCGCCACACATATTATACTTTCGCTTTATAATTGAATTCCAATATCCCATAATTCCACAGGAGGAAGGAGCGACAGCCGAAGGATACTCGACCATTTCGCGTGTTTACACCAACAAACACCGACGTTCTAAGTTGCTGGTGAATATCACTTTGACCTGTGTGAACTTTGACCTTTGATCTGGCATGGTGTGCAGTTCTGAGTGCAATGTCTGGGAATGAAAAAAATTGGCTTCTAACCATTTGAAGCTGTGGGGATTCAATCCCGTGGCCCAGTCCCACCAAAATCCCTGGAACTTGTGCTGCCCAATCCCACCAAAATCCCTAGAACTTGTGCTGCCCAATCCCACCAAAATCCCTGGAACTTAATCAAAAGAGTCTGAATTCATTCCTTGAATTGGAAATCTGCTTACTTTTCCCAGACATTACATTCCAAAGGTCCTTCATTAATTTGCCCTTTTGTTGTCCCCCGGAGCCCTCGGAGGGGGACTTGAAAATACCGGCCGTCCGTGCGCCTATGCCGCTCGCCGCTCGCCGCTCGCCGCTCGCCGCTCGCCGCTACTAGTCCCTTCCGCTCTATAACTTAAGAACGACTGAAGATTTTGGATTCATATTTGGTGGAGGGATGTATCACGGGCCAAAGGTGTGTCGCGTGAAAGAATCGGCCAAATCCGATTCTCCACTTTGCCACCAGGGGGCCAAAAGCCAAAACACAAAAACTGCGATCACGCCTTTAATACTGAATGGAATTTCACGAAATTTTTATGGTAGGCTCATCTAGCAAGGGTACATAACATATCATACGGGTTTTCAATTTAATTCATTTTTCAGCCCTCTAGGGGGCGCTTTGTAAAAACCACATAAGTTCCCTTCCGCTCTGTAACTTCTGAACGACTGAAAATTTTGGGTTGATATTTGATGGGGGGATGTACCATGGGCCAACGGTGTGTCGCGTGAAAGAATCGGCCAAATCCGATTCTCCACTTTGCCACCAGGGGGCCAAAAGCCAAAACACAAAAACTGCGATTACGCCTTTAATACTGAACGGAATTTCACAAAATTTTTATGGTAGGCTCATCTAGCAAGGGTACATAATATACTCTGCGGATTTTCAATTACATTCATTTTTCAGCCCTGTAGGGGGTGCTTGTAAAAACCACATAAGTTCCCTTCCGCTCTGTAACTTTGGAACGACTGAAAATTTTGGGTTGATATTTGGTGGAGGGATGTGTCATGGGCCAAGGGTGTGTCGCGTCATAGAATCGACCGAATCTGATTTTCCACTTTCCCACCAGGGGGCCAAAAAGCCGAATCACATAAACTGTGATTGTGCAATTAATACTGAATGGAATCTTCAAAATACATGCCCGTCGGACTTGCACCCGGGGCGACGGGGGACGTTCAATGCTGTGCTTGTTTCATCTGCTTCAGTTTGTTTTATTGTTTTGATCTTGACAACACTCGAAATGCCGGTGTGTTAGTTATTGCAGGCCAATTGCTGTCCATGTACAGAGTGCTTTGGTCTTCTTTACCAACTGTCTCTCTCAGCACCTGTCAAAATGGGTAGATTTCAAATTTTGATTCATTCATATCATTTACACCTGTGGTATGATGAGAAAATGCTCATCTTGAGCTTTCCAGTGAGTGGGATCATACTACACTTGCTTGTTGAGGCAAGTTGTTTGTCCAGTCCTGTTCCCGTCTTGATATGGGAAGTTGCTGGTGATAGAGTTACATGTAACTTGGAGGAATTATACAGTCAGTATAATTCCTCCAAGCATGTAATAACCATGCCCCTTGTTGAAAGCTGAAAAACAAAGTGAAAATTTACGACTTCCATCATATTGTGTTTCCCAGGTTTTGTTCTCGGCCATCGAGCCTAGGGGTAGGATCAGTTGCGAGCAATCTTTGAACTATCAGTATGCTGCAGAACTTTGGTTTCTACTGGCTGTATAATAAGCTATGCACAATACAAAATAATATCTTATAGGGTCAGAAATTATGTAAATGCCGATATGGCTGGCAAAACTTGACAGTTTCACTTGTCACCAAGGGAACAAAGTGTAGGGTCCTCTCCCCGACTTTTGATAGCCTCAATTTAGAGATACGGTAACCTGATTTATTCTGTTCTTAGCCTGTGCGACGAGTTCATAGTTCACAGACCCACCTTAGTAGACACTTCGGCCCGTATTTTAGCAATCATGCCCCCCCCCCATCACCGACACAATTTATTTTGTTAGTTTGTATGGCATTCTATAGACGATTCTCGAATTTGCAGATCTGCGCACTTCTGCCGTAATCGCAACCACAACCTCGATCTGAAACCGGCTGACGTGACACTTCAGCAATGGTCGACTCTGACGCAACGTCGTTGAAGTCAGTCGTGGGGTTCTCTGCGTCACGTCATTCAATTTCATACGGAGGTTTTGGTTACAATTTCGACAGAAGTGTACAGATATTTCTCATTTACGTCAATTTGAGAATTGTCTATCTGGTTGTACTTTTGTTGGTTATTTGCCGAAACACTTTGTCCTCGATCTGAATATATTCTATTTTGTATCATTACTATGTTTATACTGACATAGGCACTATGCTTGCATGGCATGTAAGCAACTCTCCACCTCATAGCACTATGTATGACCGACATCATCCTCCCACAGCGGGGTTTTTTACCTTGCTCATCTTCATCCACTCACACTGTGTGCAAGTGTATGAAGAGGAACGAGACCAAAGCCCTGGTATGGGAGGACGAACTGGCATCAAGGTCACATGACCCTCACTGACATAAGGCGCCCTCTATTCTTTCTATGACACATCTGTTGCTGTGAATGACGCTGTAACATGTGTAAAATACAACTGTCTTTGTGCGGCCCCACCTGTTACAAAGTGTAGCTATGATTTAATATTCATATTTTTGTTTACGTTTGATAATTATATCCTTATTGTTTATAAATATTGCAGTAGTCCGTCGGTACTAACCCAATTTCACATTTTTCAGCCATATTTGGAGGAACTGAAGGAAGTCCTTCGCAGACTCCAGCAGGTTTGATCCCTAGCAACCTTTGCCTGGTTATCATTCGTTCATTAATCTATCACATGCTAATAACTAATCTATTCTTTCACTCCAAGATGGAAAAAGAGAACAAATTAACCCTTTCAAGGTCGATGTCGTGGTTGGTAGCATCAGTGCCTCTCAGGCTGTTGATTTGACGTAGGCCCGTATTTTAGAATGCTCCTCAACGTAAAGGAGTTCCTCAATGCTGTTGGAAGAACAATAGCCTTGAGGAACTCCTTTACGTTGAGGAGCATTCTAAAATACGGGCCTTTGAGTCTGGCCCTCCAAGGGCTGTCCACATGGAAAGGTTGAAACATTAGTACTTGTTTATCATAATGCAGTGGGTTCAATTGTAAGTCCCTTCTTCAAATGACAGAGTGGGCCGGCAGAGAAGCACAGTTGAAACATACATGTAGTCATATGTTACTTTAGAGGTTGCAGGTTTGGCATCCAGTCGGAAGCCTTCCTTATGTCACCTTCGTCTGGGGCTGTAGGAATATGCTTGGTATTTCAAGTGCTGCCAGAATGAGTCATGTCTGTCGCCTCTTGAGAGGGTTACTTCAAGACGTCTGCATACTGCATAAACATTCAGCATGTGCGATCATCGAACATGTCATATCATCAAAGACACTAAGAAGCAAGCAGTACACCAGGCGATATCGCAAGCAGTCTGACCGCCAGCGAGTAAAATCGGCTGTTGACGCCAGGTGTGCGCCGGATAGCGATGCAGGGAGTCCCCTCTCCGGCGATGTGGGGAATCATCTCACCAGCGATATCACCTAGTCTGCTGATATCACCTAGTCTGCGGTGGCGGGTGAGAATATCGGTGTGAGTAGATTACTTGCGATATCGCCTGGTGTGCTGGCTTTATAATGCTTGATTAATTCAGTCAAACTGGGAGCTCATCTGAGTTCATGTGATTTTCAATTTACCTGTAAAAAGTCTAACTTGTACATACCTAAAGTTTGTGAGTATGAACTTTTCTCTTGTCACTACATATCTGTGTTTACATGTAGTTCACGTACCAGACAACCAGTCTGCAGGTCCTGAGCACAGTTCAAATTAACAGGCCAAAATTTGGGAGCAAAACATTTGAAAGTTGTTAATCTCTTCTGCATGCTCGTCACCACAGCTCTTGGGGGCTGTGATTCCCATCCTCCATTCACCATGACAACAATGGTTCAGGTCTCATCTCACAACACCAGCTGCTTGTCCTTGCACTTGGCATGACACTGCAGTCGAGCATGTGGATCAAATATAAACATTGGGCTTCTATTTTCATCTTATACAGGGGGATTCTGATCCTTGTAAAGTTTTCTACACTGTCTAGCTTTGTGACAAATGCTGTCATCTGCCGAAACTGAACGGCTCCAAATTTCCAGATAGCTCATTCTTGACATTGATTCGTCAGATATTGCTAAATTCTCTTGGTTTCAGTTAAAAATCTTCACAAAAGTAACAAAGTTTGACCTAATTCAACTGTTCCTTATTAAATTGTTCTTCAATGTTGTAATAACCATGATAATAATGCTGACTTGGAATTACAAATATTAATTTTCTGAATTTTTAGGCATCTTGATCATTTCAGCATCTTTATATCGTTGGTTCATGCTGAGGCTGTTTACTGTTCACCTGTTTACTCGTTCAGTTCTTGAGCAGACGACATCCTCTAATCTGAGCAGACGATACCCTCTGGTTTAAACTGACGAAATCTTTTGATGAAAGTTTCGTAAAGACCCCAACCTAGATGAGGATGTTTTGAGTAAAATATCTCTATGTAATGTATATCCATCAGTTGATGGGATATTTGGTCTAAATCTGCTGCCCAAAATGCTACAGCTGGACCAAACATTTCAGTTTCAATGTTGAAATATTCTTGTGTTACTCTCTTTCCAGATCCCAGTCCTTCCTGATCCGACCACGCCGCAGTCTGGGCCCGTCATCATGCCAGAGTACCGTGACATCGAGGCGTCAAATATGACTGCCATCCCTGAGCAGACCATGTTTGAAAACTCCAACATCAAGACAGAGACTACGGACTCTCCCGACAGCGGACATAAAGAAATGTCGTCGGATAGTTTATCGTTGAATTGTAATCTCCAAGATAATGCGAATGTTGCCAAGAACCAGGATATAGGACCATGGCATCGGATGTCAAACGGACACGAATTCTTGTTACATAAGAATCCTTTGGATAATAATCCATTCTCAATGGCACCGATTCCACGTGCGTCAGAGACACGTCGGGAATCCCCACGGAAAGATCGTTTCAAGGTTATAACACCGTTACCATCGCAAGACGCCAGCGGTAATCGCTTGGAACTGAACACCATCACACCGAGGCTTGACCCGCCGCCAAAAATCAAACGTGAGCGTAGTTCATCCCGATCGCCTAAGAATTCGGCAGACAATGGTAATGACACGAACTTCCGTAACTCGTTTCATTCAACCAGCAGTCAAGAAAATCAAAGTCCGTTTTACAGGTGTAAATATCCGATCCAGCGATCAGATTCACATCCTGGGGACCGGGTTGAGAACCACGATGCCATTCTTCGTAATCATAGCAATAATACCAATGTGAGTACGTCGTCGTCGAGTTCGAGTAGCTCGTCACGGACTATAAACAACCTCAGCCAAAGCCCGAATAATAGCAATCAGTTTATTATGCCGCAGACGGACACTTTGAAAGCAAAGTTACGCATCAGTTTCTCTGATGATGAAAACGGAAACATGAGTACAGAAGATAACAGCATGACGAGAGAACAGCCGCGAAGACCTGGGTCTTATCTCGACGACCTTGTCAATGTCAGCAGCTAATACTCAACAAATAAAGATCTGTTTTTGCCGGGTTTGAATCACATGTTTTCCAATGCCAAATCTTGTTTACTGTTTGAGAGAGAATCAGATCTTGATTGTTAAGATGAACTGAATTGTGGTGAAGTCAGTGTGTAGTATTCATTGAGATTGTTACGTGATGCCCTCCCTAAATCTCAAACAGAAAATACTCTGATATCCAAAATAGCAGCACAAAAAACGACACACAAAATAATAGTAAAACATAACGTCGTCTCCAAATCTTGCAGATTTTCGACCCCAACCGGGGTCTTCCTCAGGAACTTTCTTGTAGAGATTACAGAAAAGACTGTCTTTTCTGTAGTGTAATTACAGAAAAAGACTGTGTTTTCTGTAAAAGTATTTTCTGTAATCGCTACTAGAAAGTGCCTGAGGAAGACCCCGCTGGGGGTTGAAAATTTGTGAAATTTGGAGACAACTTTATGTTTTACTATCAGAAAATACTCCCTGTTGAAATGTATTTATAGAGGTTCTTCATGTGACGTCACATTTCCATGACGACATGATGCCGCCATATTGGCTGTCAAAATGCCAAGCGACATAACGGCATGAACACAGCATCAACACACAGATCGTGATGTCAAAACATCACGACGTGAAAGTTTTGACGTCGTCGCCGGCCATTTGATGCCCAACATGGCCGACTCTTTGCAGTCACCTGACCATTGTGACGTCAGTGAAGAACGTCTATAGGGCACATGAGATCTGATACCTTGGAGAGTTTTTTCTCTTTGAGTCTCTTTCTTTCATTTTTCTGCCAAATGATGTTATTATTCAGTTATTACTGATAAAACTGTACATATTTAAAACAGTGATACTGTTCTCTTTGTAGGTAATTTTACAAGTGATGAAGTTGTACGTCACGTTTTATACAATTGTAAATTATATACAGACGATGAATTTGCCATCGAAATTGGGATGGTGTAGTTGTTGAGGTTGTAGTCAAGGTGCTTGTCCATCATAATCTTCTCTATGTTACAGAATTCAACCAACCTTTGACTGGTAGGCCTACTGCAGTTAATAGTGAGGTTTCGCCAGCGCCCGGTTAGGCCCTGCGACGACGTTTATCTATTGTGTGTGTGTATACCCAAACAATAGATAAACGTTGTCGTATGGCCTAACCGGGCACTTGCGAAACCTCTCTAATACCGCGGTATCCATGCAGTATGTACCACTGATTGCAATGGGGCCATAGCCCAGTACCTCAATGGGTGTCAGTAGTGGTTAAAGCTGTTGAAATGAAACTGACATTCCTGTCCTGATCAATTTCCCACACAAAAGGTGTCCCTTGTATAAAACCTGGTTTCGGTGTGCTGCCCTCAATCATAGTTACGATCGCCATTATTGCGAGCTTTGCAGTACAGTAGACTTGAAGAGAAATAGCAAGTCAGACAGTCTAGTCAAAACTCAGCCAAATAGGTGAACGGGGCCGATCAGTGTTGCAACTGAAGAGGTTGTGTCGGCTGTGACTAGCCAATAGTAAATACAGAATAAGATTGTGATGGACAGGCTTGAAGTTCGATACTTTTTTGTGTGACTTTGTTATTGTCTCCCAGTAGAACCTTTTGGTGTACGTGTGCCATGAGTTTACTGACCTTCTGCATGCCATGATTTGTGAAGTTGTGAGATTTTTGTGGCTGTGTTTGATGGCTATGGAAGCAAAAATCAGCAACTCCACAACATATCTAACACATACGATCTCCATTTTATTAGTAGGTAATCCAGATGAATTGTAGATTGTTGCATTTAGTGGTCTTTTATCTTTTAAATCATGTTAAAATTTGGTTTCTATGATGTATGAAATAGGTTTTGACAAAATTACAGAAGCTCACGTTATGTATTTTTGGTTACCGGTACTGTATGAGTTTATGAATCTCTAAGTACATGCAACATGAGGAAAACCTCTCCTGCTTGAGAGAGATATACAATGTAGGCCTATTCTTTAGTCGTCTGATTCATTCTACAATAATACCAGTCATCGCGAAGCCAAACAATTGTAAAATCAAGCAACTGATGACTTTTAGCAGGGTTTAGATAGTACCGGTACCGGTACCGGTACCAGCCTGTTAGCAAAATGACTACCGGTACCGGTAAACGAATCATGGAAGCTTGAGTTAGAATTAAACACCGGTTGTTAGACAGCTTGAATTATACAGTCACAGCGTGGAGGAATTATATTGACAATATAAATATAAATATAATTCCTCCAAGGTCACAGCCTCCGTTGTTCAGCAGCTCCTCTGTAAGTTTGATTTCCAGATGGGAATTGGCACGCCTGACAAGAGTACACTGTAATGCAGTCGAACACACTTTCACGATATTTCACAAAACACCCTAGTCAACAGCCAGAGTTTGTCATAATAAACCCATACCCGGTACGGTACGGTACCGTACCGTACCGATCATGAGTTAGGCTGTATAATTTCACCTTTGCTCAGTGAAGATGAAGAATGAATGCGCTTCAAACACTTTGTTTTGGGTGGGGGTGGGGGTAGGGGGTTCTAAATGCATAGTTGACATTGGTGAGCTGAGAGATTCTTGGGGGGGATCTTTGTGTAGTTACCGGTACTTTACTTGCAAAGATGTTTTATGCTGTCTTCGAGTTAAATGACACCTGTAAATAAACACTTTTGTAATGATGCAGATTTGGTCCTCAGATGAATTAAAGTTACTTGCTGAAATATTGGCTTTGTGTGTTAGTCTTTTACTCTGGAAGTTATGGAACATGGCATGGCACCAGTACTGTTACCGGTATTGATTTCAAGCAACCTGAGAAATCAAGTGGAAAATCCATGCATTGCTCAGATCCGCAAAGTAGGCCTAGGCCTGGTATCATTCTTTGTAGCCAAATTGACAGTGCCCATTATGCCGTTCAGTCATGTCAGTGCAGAGTCGGTGATGTTTTCTTGCAACCCCTATGGAATGGACAGTTGCCGCATACCGTACCATGCCTAAGCTAAGGCCCTTTCTTGAGGATGAATGTGTTTTGAGGTAGGCCTAGCCTACCCGGTACCGGTACCGGTAGGCCTACACGGCTCGGAATGTAATGTTGTCGGCTCAGTGGGGACATGTTAGGTCACATTATATTATTTGGTGAATGACAAATCAGAGCCAAGATGTACCTCATGACCCCTCCCCCGCCCCCCGACTGCGACTGGCCCGATCTCGAGGCCGAGGAGCTGGAGGGCGCCTGTTTCACTGTTCGCTGCCCGCCCTCCTCTCTCCCAGTCACACGTGACTTGAGTATAGAGAGCTTCCTCCAAAAAACATGGGATACATTTGCCTAAATCTACTGATATTATTTCAACGAAGGTTTTTTTCTGTTACGCCCTGTAGTCGTTGGTCTGTTATTTATGTGACACCCTGTATAATACCATTTTAGTTTCGAAAGCTGCCGCTAGGGGTCAAGAAATCAATCGACCAATCACAGCAGCCGACAAAAAACGAGCAGCCGTGGCAGTTCCCTATCGACGGGTTTGATTGGACAGTTACGGCCGACAATCACTGCACTTTTGCTCGGAGAACGGCGGCGCAATTTAAATCACCAAACTGCAAGAAATTACAAAAAAACACGATTTTCCTGAGTTCTTCCTTTAATTATTTGAGAGATTCTTGTGAGTATTGTAAAATCTGAATGCAAGGAATGCAACTTTCATCATCCTACCCAGGGAAATTTGTTGATCGCGGTGATTTTTGTTCGACGATCGCCGCTCGCTCGTCCTCGACCTCGTCGTCTACGCACCTGCTGTGCATGTGTGTGTACATTATAGATCCATAGCGTCATTTGGAACCTTGTTTACATAAATGTAACGTGCATCACATTTTCAATCTCCGAGAATCAAATAGTGACAAGCGGTATACTACCAAAGCTGCACATCAGANTCCCTGGCATACCTGACATTTGAATAGAATTCCAGGACTGCTTGGTTCCACAATACAAGCCCATTGAGTTACCATACTCAGTCAATTGTTGTTATTGCTCATGTCTGGAATGGTCAAACCTCCAATAAAGGGCATAGCTTGAGAAAATTTTCACAAAAATGAGATTTTCTCAACAATGAAAACGAATTTTTGAATTCTGACTTCATTAACGTGTAGATACAAACCAAAGTTACTGGTATACAGAAGATAGTCTCTTGATTCTTTGTAATAAGGCGGCATTATGTACCGAAAGCTGTACCCTTTGTTTCAGCTAATGAGTGGATCGGCCACAAACTAATTTGTCGTTTTTGTTGTTGCACTGTCCGTCTGATAATTCAGGTGTAGATGCAAAGTAAAAAGACTGTAGTGTTTTAAAGATATTTGACATTTCAGAAAAGTGGGCTTGGAAAATTTGGTGAGTGGGCCTAGCCCTTAATGATTTTCATGTCAAAATTTCGTCAATTTCAAGCCCACTCATGGTCCTCCAGCAGGATGACGTGACAGCGTCACAACACTGTGCGCCATGTGACTTCCACTCCACGACGACGTCATTCATGCCGTTTTGACAGTATGCGCACATGTTCATGATATTGGGCCTCAAGAACAAAAAGAAAACATTTTGTTTCACAAAAATCATGTTAAAAGTATGATTTCTTTCCATTTGGCCCAATTGACGCTATGGATCTATAGTAGGCTAATGCATGGCCAATCAATGCATTACCATTAGGCCTATATTAGCCCAAATGACAAGGCCATGTCGGGCCCCCTAGGCAGGCCCCTATACTATAGGCAGAGCGAGGGCCTATGCATTGCATGTTTACAAGTTTCAGCTGGTTTGGATGAGAAATAGGCCTATAGGCTATAGGGGTAGGGCAGGCAAGGAAGTAAGCAGTGAGGACTCAAGCTCCCGATCGGGAGAAATAGAAAATTCACCACATTCGGAGAATTCTCCCAATCGGGAGAAAATTTTCCAGTCCCGTGGTCACGTGACCGCTATTTTGCAGACGCTTTACCGTCATGACAGTTTGTCATAGAAGAAATGAGGGGCATAGAATCGACAGCAATCGTCATGAAAACCATGCCATCCTTCGGCTCAGACCGCAGATTACACCAGAAACAACAATCTTTGGTGCCATAAAGTGAAAATTGCCGACCAAAAATGAAATTTACATGGATTTTCATCGGGTTTTTTGCAAAATGTGCCTTGCTTCCCCCACTTCCGGTTTAGCAAATTGTGCGCATGCGCAAATGGGCAGATACCTGCGCAAATGGTTCTAAAGAAAATTGTTCTCCTGATTGGGGGAATTTCTCTGCTTTGGGGTAAAAAAATTTCTCCCGATGAGGAGAATTCTCCAGAAGTGGGGAATTTCTCCATTTCGGGAGCTTGAGTCCTCACTG
>NMRB01002054.1:20583-46975 GCA_002633025.1 Notospermus geniculatus | reverse complement strand
GTTAAAATTGTACAATACTAGGCCCTAATAGGATTTCCATTATAATTGTGTGTCATCGGCTACCGGTCCGGTAGTCACTTCCGACCAGGGATTCTAAAGTTCAGCCGCGCCGCGCCACTGCCTGCTGCTGTGCTGGTGATCGCAGCAGTGGTGGCTGTCCACCCCTACAAAAAATGGACGCGACCACATAATAATACCCAGTGCTCCTAGCAGGCAAGTCGATGAACTACACTTTGTACACAAACTCCCGTGCAAATGTACACGAGTGAAAATATCGAGAAGTAGTGGGAATATCACGATGAAACTTGAATTATAAGATACCTGCAAGAAAGACAAATCGATTGATGTATGGTATGTCAAATTTGACCCAGCCGTTACGCCCCCTTACGGAGCTATCGTTCATAAACCTCACACACACATTCGAAAGTGGAATGGAAGTAGGCCTACATGTAGGCCTAACTGGACGGCATGATTTAGGACCTTGTCTGCAGTCCTAACTCAATACAATACATCCGCAAAATTTATTATTTTCAGGTTCCTGTACGCTATAGATTGACATGATTGAATACTAATATCTGCAGCATCCAACGAAATTGTTTCTGATCCTGATCCTCAGGTGTGCTGTTAGGCCTAAGCCCTAGGCTTAGTTGAGCCTCCAGAATGTCTGATAACATCAAGGTTGCAGTCAGGGTTCGACCCCTGTTAAAAGCAAAAAGGTGAGTGGATAACCTAGAGGTAAAATTGAATAGAAAGTTGGGTCATGGACTTTGGGGTCCTAAATTGAGATATCCTTTTGGTAGAGCTGTCCACGAAGGGGGAGGTTCTGGTGTGACTGTTGTTGGAACTCTTGAACCTTTTTCCAGAGAAGTCACAACATCATGGAAGATCGAGAGGAACACCATATGTCAGTGTGAGGTCAACACCCGACGTCCCATCGGGACTTCTTATACGTTTGGTAAGTATTGCAGCCTCTTTTCGTTTACATCTTATGAAATGTTTGACATGTTTGAGCAGGGTTCAAAACTTTTAGACTCAAAACAGTGTAGAAGTTCCAGGAGAATATCTTTTGTGTTGTTTGATGGGAGAATATAATTTCAATTCTCCCCATTTCTTTGCAGATGAAATATATGACCAAAAGTGTACCACATTTGATTTGTTCACCTCGACTGCTCAGCCAATCGTAGACAGTTTTGTCAATGGCATCAATGGTAAGTCCAGGCAGTTCGGTGGTCCGTAAATATTGGGAGACAACATATTATAACATGAATTCGCTCATTTCGGGGAGCGGCGTGGTCTAGTGGTTAGCGAGATGAACTCCTGATCAGAGGGTCCTGGGTTCAATATTCCCAGTCCTGACCAAGAAAAACCATGCTTGCTTGTGACCTTGAGCAAATCACTTTGTCTCACTCGCTTCACCCCACCCAGGTGTAAAAAGGTACCATTGGCTTAATGTCATATTATGAAACAGTCCCCAAGTCTTGAACATGGTCCGGGTCAAGTATGGTATAGCGGGCCAAGCCATGGGAAGTGACACATCTCCATACATTGCCGCTTATTCCGTGTACACACATGTACACGCTCAGTGCACTTCCCACGACTTGGCCCGCTATACCATACTTGAGCCACATGGTCCTTGATCCAAGATTTGAGAGAACGTGTCCTGACTCTCCGATTTCTATTCCAGGTACTATATTCGCCTATGGGCAAACAGCGTCTGGGAAAACGTTCACGATATCTGGAACCCCTGAACAACCAGGATTGATTCCACTCTGTGTCGAGCACATCTTTAATGCAATAGATGTAAGTTGATTGTGTCAAATCAAGTTCTTCGGATTGAAATTATGGAAGGATTGTCAGGAAGTTCCTCCCATCGTTCTATGTGCATTTGGGGGAGAGTTCTGTTAATGGTACCCTTAGTCTGTTTCATGTTTCCCGTGGGTCCTTGAAAAACATTGGATTTAATTTTTTCAGCTTCAAGGCCTTGAATAGCCTTGAAAACCACAGTTTTTATCTCAGTGGCCTTGAAGATGCCTTGAATTTCATAGTGGATCAGTTTGGGATTTTTCTCGAACCATTCTCCCTTTTAACTGTGTTTTCTTCATTGGTATATTTGAAAAACTGCGTGTCGGGCATGTCGGAAATATACGCATGAAATCCCAGACCGGCCAGTGGCGGCCTATGCAATGTCTGAGTTATCATTTTATGGCTGAAAATATAGGACGACGGTGGCCGTCGTGGGATTTTCGAGGTGGCCGTTATAGGGCCTAAAGCGTTAAAATGTTTGTTCGTGTCTTTTCAGCAAATGGACAACATGGAATTCCTCATCAGAGTATCGTATATTGAACTGTACAATGAGAAATTCAGCGATCTGCTTGACACGACGGAGAAGACATTGAAGATCCGTGAACGGACAGATGAGAACGCTGTAAGTCTGGGCTATTATCACAGGACAGGGATCATAACTTTCAGGAAATCGATTCAAATCAATTGCATTTCTGGCCCCAGAGCTGTCATCCCCTGGTTATGTCCTTAAGAAGCGGCGAACCAGGTGGTGTTGCAAGCGATCAACTCACCACTGACCTTCTTGCCAGCCACTGCAGACAGGGCGATGTTGGCATTGATATTGTTTGACAAAAGGTGAACATCGCTTGCAAGAGGAATCCGCACATCGCTGTCCAGCAACACACCTGTTGTCAGCAGCCGATTTTGCTTGCTGGCGATCAGATTGCTTGCGATATCGCCCGGTATGCTGCTGGCTTAAACAAGGGATGTGGAAGAAATTGTCTATCTGGGCAAATCTTAATTTTCTCAATCTCTCTCCCATTTTCCAGTTGAGTTTTGTTTACATCGATGGACTCAAGGAGGAAGTGACCCGAGACCGAGAACAGGTTTTGCAGCTGTTGAATCTTGGGAACAAACGGCGGCACACCGGGGAGACCCTCGCTAACCGAGACAGTTCACGGTCACATTCCATATTCAATAAAATTGTACAATACTAGGCCCTAATAGGATTTCCATTATAATTGTGTGTCATCGGCTACCGGTCCGGTAGTCACTTCCGACCAGGGATTCTCAAGTTCAGCCGCGCCGCGCCACTGCCTGCTGCTGTGCTGGTGATCGCAGCAGTGGTGTGGTGGCTGTCCACCCCTACAAAAAATGGACGCGACCACATAATACCCAGTGCTCCTAGCAGGCAAGTCGATGAACTACACTTTGTACACAAACTCCCGTGCAAATGTACACGAGTGAAAATATCGAGAAGTAGTGGGAATATCGCAATGAAACTTGAATTATAAGATACTGGCAAGAAAGACAAATCGATTGATGTATGGTATGTCAAATTTGACCCAGCTGTTGTGGAGCTATCGTTCATAAACCTCGCGCCATACGAAAGTGGAATGGAGAGTAGGCCCAGGCCTAACTGGACGGCATAATTTAGGCCTGTGTAGTTAGTAGGACGACCCTGTCTGCAGTCCTAACTCAATACAATACATCCGCCAAATTTATTATTTTCAGGTTCGTGTACGCTATAGATTGACATGATTGAATACTAATATCTGAAGCATTCAACGAAATTGCTTCTGATCCTGATCCTCAGGTGTGTTAGGCCTAAGCCCTAGGCTTAGTTGAGCCTCCAGAATGTCTGATAACATCAAGGTTGCAGTCAGGGTTCGACCCCTGTTAAAAGCAAAAAGGTGAGTGGATAACCTAGAGGTAAAATTGAATAAAAATTTGGTAAAGTTGGGTCATGGACTCTGGCATCCTAAATTGAGATATCCTTTTGGTAGAGCTGTCCACGAAGGGGGTCGGTTCTGCTGTGACTGTTGTTAGAACTCTTGAACTTTTTCCAGAGAAGTCACAACATCATGGAAGATAGAGCGGAACACCATATGTCAGTGTGAGGTCAACACCCGACGTCCCATCGGGACGTCTTATACGTTTGGTAAGTATTGCAGCCTCTTCGTTTAGTTCAATATTTCTTACGTTTGACGTGTTTGAGCAGGGTTCAAAACTTGAGACTCAAACAGTGAAGAAGTTCCAGGAGAATATCTTTTGTGTTGTTGTCCCCCGGAGCCCTCGGAGGGGGACTTGAAAATACCGGCCGTCCGTGCGCCTATGCCGCTCGCCGCTCGCCGCTCGCCGCTACTAGTCCCTTCCGCTCTATAACTTAAGAACGACTGAAGATTTTGGATTCATATTTGGTGGAGGGATGTATCACGGGCCAAAGGTGTGTCGCGTGAAAGAATCGGCCAAATCCGATTCTCCACTTTGCCACCAGGGGGCCAAAGGCCAAAACACAAAAACTGCGATTACGCCTTTAATACTCAACGGAATTTCACAAAATTTTTATGGTAGGCTCATCTAGCAAGGGTACATAATATACTCTGCGGGTTTTCAATTTAATTCATTTTTCAGCCCTGTAGGGGGCGCTTTGCAAAAACCACATAAGTTCCCTTCCTCTCTGTAACTTCTGAACGACTGAAAATTTTGGGTTGATATTTGGTGGGGGAAGTACCATGGGCCAAAGGTGTGTCACATGAAAGAATCGGCCAAATCTGATTATCCACTTTGCCACCAGGGGGCAAAAGCTGAAACACAAAAACTGTGATTTTGCCTTTAATACTTAACGGAATTTCATCAGAGTTTTATGGTAGGCTCAGCTAGCAAGGGTACATAATATATCATAGGATTTTAAAGTTTAATTGATTTTTCAGCCCTGTAGGGGGCACTTTGTAAAATCCACAAAAGTTCCCTTCCGCTTTGTAACTTCTGAACGACTGAAAATTTGGGGTTAATATTTTGTGGAGGGATGTATCATGGGCCAACGGTGTGTCGCGTCAAAGAATCGACCAAATCTGATTTTCCACTTTGCCACCAGGGGGCCCAAAAGCCGAATCACAGAAACTGTGATTGTGCCATTAATACTGAATGGAATCTTCAAAATACATGACCGGCGGACTTGCACCCGGGGCGACGGGGGACGTTCAATGCTGTGCTTGTTTGATGGGAGAATATTTCGATTCACCCCATTTCTTTGCAGATGAAATATACGACCAAAAGTGTACCACACTCGATTTGTTCACCTCGACTGCTCAGCCAATCGTGGACAGTTTCGTCAATGGCATCAATGGTAAGTCCAGGCAGCTCGGTGGTCCGTAAATTTTCTACCATTTTGTGTTTTGGCTAATGCTAGCACAATCCCTGTCGGTGGTCCGTAAAATTGGGAGACAACATATTATAACATGAATTCGCTCATTTCGGGGAGCGGCGTGGTCTAGTGGTTAGCGAGATGAACTCCTGATCAGAGAGTCCTGGGTTCAATTCCCAGTCCTGACCAAGAAAAACCATGCTCGCTTGTGACCTTGAGCAAATCACTTTGTCTCACTTGCTTCACCCCACCCAGGTGTAAAAAGGTACCATTGGCTTATAGTCATATTATGAAACAGTCCCCAAGTCACGAACATGGTCCTTGATCCAAGATTTGAAACAACGTGTCCTGACTCTCTCTGATTTCTATTCCAGGTACTATATTCGCCTATGGGCAAACAGCGTCTGGGAAAACGTTCACGATATCCGGAAGCCCTGAACAACCAGGATTGATTCCACTCTGTGTCGAGCACATTTTTAATGCAATAGATGTAAGTTGATTGTGTCAAGTCAAGTTCTTCGGATTGAAATTATGGAAGGATTGTCAGGAAGTTCCTCCCATCGTTCTATGTGCATTTGGCAGTTTGGGATTTTTCTCGAACCATTCCCCCTTTTAACTATGTTTTCTTAATTGGTATATTTGAAAAACTGCGTGTCGGGCATGTCGGAAATATACGCATGAAATCCCAGACCGGCCTACGCAATGTCTGAGTTATCATATGGCTGAAAATATAGGACGACAGCGGCCGTCTTGGGATTTTCAAAGCAGCCATTATAGGGCCTAAAGGGTTAAAATGTTTGTTCATGTCTTTTTTCAGCACATGGACAACATGGAGTTCCTCATCAGAGTATCGTATATTGAACTGTACAATGAGAAATTTAGCGATCTGCTTGACACGACGGAGAAGACATTGAAGATCCGTGAACGGACAGATGAGAACGCTGTAAGTCTGTGGGTGTTGTCACCAGGGATCATAACTTTCAGGAAATAAGATTCAAATCAATTGCATTTCTGGCCCCAGAGCTGTCATCCCCTGGTTATGTCCTTAACAAGCGGCGAACTAGGTGGTGTTGCAAGCGATCAACTCACCACTGATCTTCTTGCCAGCCACAGCAGACAGGGCGATATCGGCAGTGTTTCCGCCAGAGGGGGGAGAGGGGGGATGATCGCCTCCTCAAAAATTTCAAGAAGGGGATATCCCCCCTCAAGTTTGCAGACTAACCTTTTTCAAATATCACTGAAAAAAAAAAAATTTCAAAATTTTTTTTTGAAAAACAAAATTTTTTTTGAAAAAAAAAATGTTTGAAAATTTTTGTTTGAAAAAAAAATTTCAAAAATTTTTTTTTCTCCCCCCTCCTTGAAAATCCCGGCGGAAACCCTGATTGGCATTGATATTGTTTGACAAAAGGTGAACATCGCTTGCAAGAGGAATCCGCACATCGCTGTCCAGCAACACACCTGTTGTCAGCAGCCAATTTTGCTCGCTGGCGATCAGATCTTGCGATATCGCCTGATATGCTGCTGGCTTGAGTCGAGGGATGTGGAAGAAATTCAGTTGTCTATCTGGGTAAATCTTAATTCTCTCAATCTCTCTCTTCCATTTTCCAGTTGAGTTTCGTTTACATCGATGGACTCAAGGAGGAGGTAACCCGAGACCGGGAACAGGTTCTGCAGCTGTTGAATCTTGGGAACAAACGGCGGCACACCGGGGAGACCCTCGCTAACCGAGACAGTTCACGGTCACATTCCATATTCAAGATATAGTAAGTAAACACACTTAGAATGTACCGGTAAAGTCATTGAATTGACAAAGTTTATCTCCAACGATAACCTCATCTCCAACGATAACTTGCCATTTCATTTACTGCCTTTTCCAGGTGTTGGAGAGTCGTGAACAATCCAGTGAGGATGATGACGGTATAGTCCGAGTATCACATCTGGTAAGTATTGACTGTGGCCTTACATGATGTCTCTGCCCGAGTCAGGCAGAGATGTCAGGTAACCAAATCATGCAAACACAATCTTTTATCTGTTAAACAAGATTTCACTCCAGTTATCTTGGCCAGCTGACTTTTTTCAAAAAAATCTTTTTATTGTGTGAGTTTCTCTGAAACTACATTGTGTCTGTATATTTCAGAATGTGGTTGATCTCGCTGGCTCAGAGAGAGTGAGTCTAACTGGTGCGACTGGTGAACGGTTGAAGGAAGGATGCCACATCAACCTCAGTCTCTCTGCCCTCACGTCAGTCATTAATAAACTTGGGAGTGCAGACCAGAAGTAAGTTGGGAGATAAATTTTAAGGGTTGAAATGTGTTGGAAATCAAGGTTGTCACATGATTATGTATTCGATTTTTCCATCAGGGCTGAAGCCATAGCATTATTGGCCCTGCTAAGTATGGAAGAGGCCATCTCAAGCTACTCATGTTCCTCACTTGGATGGGGTCTTTTACTTGCCCTTACAAAGGCACAAGGTACAAGGCACCATGGCTTACTGTCCCATGCGATGGACTGAAGAGCCAGGGATGATTAATCCTATATGGCCCGGAATTCGAACCTGGGACCTGCTGCTTGCTAAGCATACCCAGTACTTGATATCCACTACTAGGCTATCGCGTCTCCTGGAAATCAAGGTGTGGGGACTTTGTTAGTGAGCTATGACTATGTTAAGTAAGGCAGTGGTCGTATAACAGAAAACCAGAAGGTTAATAGGTGTAAGAGAAACATTTACTGTCATCTCTTTTGTTGTTAGGTCTGCTGTCCACATTCCGTTCAGAGATTCCAAATTGACGAGGATTCTACAGAGTGCTTTGGGCGGCAATTCCAAAACTGCCATAATCTGTGCTGTTTCCCCAGCAACTGCTGATGTTGAGTTTACTTCGTCCACGTTAAAGGTAAATTGGTGCACAGCTCCCTTTAAGTGTTATTTTCATTTTATCAGATTTTTCCATCAGGGCCAAATCGTTGCTCCTCTCATGTTGGTCATCTGATGACTTTATTTTCCAGTTTGCTACAAATGCCAAGAGAATCGAGAACAAACCCGTGGTCAATGAGATTATGTCGGACGAGGCTCTTCTTAGGATTTACAAGAGAAAGATCGCCAATCTTGAGAAGGCACTTCAACAGGTAATGACACTTAAAGCAAACTGGTCGTGCCCAAGGTGTCTGAATAGAGAATCAAACACCGCCATCTTGAATCTATTACAGTACTCACATCGGGAAATTTATTGCCTACTAAGCATATTTGTGCAACTGACTGCTGTTGCTTTGCTGCCTTCGAATATCATTTAGAAGACAATTAGCTGCAAATGAAGGCTTATAATCCACAAAAATAAGAAATTTGCCCTTTTGAAATTGTGAATTTTGTGGGCCATGAAATTCTTGGTGTCATTTTTGACAGCCGCAAATAATTCCCTTTAAGCCTCGTTTCCAGTACAGTGGATTCCGCTGCGGTTGGCAGCAAGCGGTGCGGTTTTGGAGAATCCTTTGATCCCTTAACAATATAAGGCTGTTAATTATCCCAATGTCCGTGAAAACCATCCACTTGCCACAAACCATGGCAGAAACTGCTAAAGTAGAAATGGGGATTTGGATTGTTTTTCTCCTCCTAGGATTTGGTATCTTTGTGTTTGCATTGCTTAGTAGTCCTGACCTCGACACCTGGTCCATGAAAAGGTGGATTGAATGGACAGAAATATTTTTGTTTTGTTCCAGCATCAAGATCCTAATTTGGACAATTTAAGAAGTGAGAAAGAGGACCTTCACAAACAGCTGCTTGAGAAAGAAGCGAAGGAACGTGAACAGGAGGAAAAAATACGGCAACTAAAGGGTATGATCCTCACAACTCCTGGTCCGAAGGATGTACCCAAGAAAAATTCCAAGTTTGCTGTGAGTATCAGTATTTGTATTTCCCATGAGGACTGACATGTTTTCGCTAGGAAAGCCTTAAAAGGCCTTGAATAGACAAATCCCAAATTGACGTAAACGAGAAGGATCTGTGCACTTCCGCCAAAATCGGAAACACAACCTCGGTCTGAAACCAGCTGTTGTGACGCAATCCATGATTCAGCAATGGTCGACTTGACGCAACGTCGTCGAAGTCACTGTCATGGGGTTCTCTGCGTCACGCCATTCAGTTTCAGACTGAGGTTGTGGTTGCGATTTCGGCGGAAGTGCACAGATCTGCGAATTCGAGAATCGTCTATTGGCCGGCTGAAAGCTGCAGGATCCATGATGTATGACTTCGTTCTGATTATTTACTCACTGTTTGCAATCTTCTCAGAAACGCCGACAAACATGGTGCCCCAGCCAGCTCAGCGAGGCAACTCTGATGCCCCCACCCGCCACCATACCAGAATTTGCTGTGCCATATTCCCAGTCTAGACAGCAGCCGCGGAAAAAACGTATCCGTAGAAGCATCTATGACTTTGAGAGATCACCCCCTGCAGAGAAATTCTTCGAACATATGTGTCAGTAGACGAGACAGGTAGGAATAAAAGTGGCCTATGTCCTTGAAATATCCAATTTAATCCAACATAGGAGCCACCTAACAAGGAGCCGCAGTGGTGTAGTGGCTCAGGTCTCTGGCTAGCAGTCAGGAGGTCCAGGTCCGATACATCCCTGCTCGGTGCGAGTCTTTGACTGTTCTCTTTGCCTCGATTGGCTCACCCCACGCAGGTGTTAAATGGGACCTAGTTGGCACAATTTTTCATCTGCTACAAAATAATTTAAGGTTTATTGTCAGGTGACCAACACAACTGGGTTATTTTCACACCAGAAATAAATGGAAATGTTAGAAAAAGAAACGTAGGGCACATCATTCGCAGCGCCACGTCGTGACATTAGTACCACATTTTCCCATTCTTAGTTAATCCATGAATCATGCCAGCTTTTGATGTTTCTTTCAGAGTTCAGAAGTGCCAGTTCATTTAAAGAGGAGCTGGATACGCTTCCATTGGATGAGTGCAGCCCAGGCCAGCCGTCCATCACAAAGCGAAAAAAACGAGCTCACGTAAAATTCGATATCCCAGAGGATGATGAAAGCTCCTCTGTTTACAAAAAGGTAAATAAATATTTACAAAGCTGTTCATGTTCCATATCCTGCAATATGACTCTTTGATTCTGCAATACGATTCTTCAGACGCCAGTGTCTGTGGCTGACGTATGATCAAATTTACAGGACGCGGCATTCGACATTGAAGCTCAAAGGACGATTTTGTCAGCATCCAATCGTGGGGGAATGAATGGCCTCGCAATAATGAGGTCATCGCCACTTCTCCATGGAAAGATGTCGCTGCGACCGTATCAGGCCTTTTCATTGTCTTCAGGACGTCATCTCCGTGGCAATACGAGGTGCGAGCATGAAGCCAGAACGTCACGGTAGTGTGATCGTTGACGTTCATACAACGTCACAGTGGAAAAGTTGATACGGTTGCAGCGCCATCTAATGGTAGAAAAAGAAAGCTACAACCTCATTCTGCCACAGCAAAACGCTGATATGAATTAATATGAGGATGCAGTGTCTAAATTAGATCATGTGTCGGTCACAGACGCTCGGCGTCTGAAGTATCTGTTGAGGGGATTTGTGTCCATTCCAATGACTTTCACTTTTTAGCTCACTGGGGTGAGCTATTACGATGGTGCAGCGTCCGTCGTCGTCGTCGTCCGGCGTGGTCCGTTAGCAGGGCACGTTTCGTAACCGCTAGAGCTATTGATCTGAAACTTGGTACATATATACCCCTAGGTCAGATGACCCACGACACCAAGTTTCGGTCCGGTTCGACTCTCAGTTTGGCCACCAGGTGGCGGAAACCAAAAACACAAAAAGTGCAATAACTCCTGAACTAATGACTATATGTGTCAGTAGACGAGACAGGTAGGAATAAAAGTGGCCTATGTCCTTGAAATATCCAATTTAATCCAACATAGGAGCCACCTAACAAGGAGGCGCAGTGGTGTAGTGGCTCGGGTCTCTGGCTAGCAGTCAGGAGGTCCAGGTCCGATACATCCCTACTCGGCACGAGTCTTTGGCTGAGTCGCTTTACCTCAATTGGCTCACCCCACCCAGGTGTAAAATGAGACCTAGTTAGCAGAGATGGTTTATGTGAATGTCTTGTCATGTTCTGGATTGCTCCGGTATCACGTTTTCCCCTTGTTAGTTAAACCATGAATCATGCCGGCTTTTGATGTTTCTTTCAGAGTTTAGAAGTGCCAGTTCATTTAAAGAGGAACTGGATACGCTTCCATTGGATGAGTGCAGCCCGGGCCAGCCGTCCATCACTCGGCGAAAAAAACAAACCCATGTAAAATTCGATATCCCAGAGGAGGATGAAAACTCATCTGTTTACAAAAAGGTAAATAAATATTTACAAAGCTGTTCATCTTCCATATCTTGCAATATGATTCTTCCGACGCCAGTGTCTGTGGCTGACGTACGATCAAATTTGCAGGATGTGGTGTTTGGCATTTAAGCTCGAAGAAGGACGATTTTTGTCAGCGTCCAGTTGTGGGGGAATGAATGGTCTCACAATAATTCTTCCACATCAAAACACTGGCTTGCCGCAGTGATATGAATTAATATGATGATGCGGTGTCTAAATTAGATCATGTGTCGGTCACAGACTCTGAAGTATCTGTTGAGGGGGATTTGTGTCCATTCCAATGACTTTCACTTTTTAATTTCAGCTTGCAGAATTGGAAAGGTTGATTGAAATCTACAATTTGGTCATTGACAGACTGTAAGTACAATAATCCTCACAACATTCAAGCTACTTTACAACATTTAAAAAGTCCATCTTGATTCGCCTGAAAACCACATGATGGGCCGATGGCGTCAGTGAAGAGTATAATCGAAAATAAATCTGTTTTTAGTGACCTTGAAGCTGATAGATTGGGCAGCGAGTTGGCCGAGTACAGAGAAGAAGAGTGTGTCGCTGTGTCTCCAAAGCCGTCTCCCCTCCGTCCTCGTCTCACTGCAGTCAGCATACATAATGTCAGTCTCACAGCAGAGTTGCAGGTAGGTACAGTACATGTAGTTACACGAGACTTTGTACAATGGCAAGAGCTCAAAGTATACCAACTTGTCCAGACTTGACTTCTCCAAGAGTAGTGTTGGATAGCCCCTTTTCCACTATGTAATTTTTGGCATTCTCAGTCCAGACTGTGCTCAGCTCTGTCCAGAACGAACACGGTTTGGTAGAAGTTTTCCAAGTGTAAACGGGTTGAGCCAGCTTGTCCCTGTACCAAATGGAACCGTGCCGAGCCCTGCGATCCGACCGAGGTTGGCTTTAAGATATTGGGCCATATTCAAAAAGGGTGATCATCGCGCAATTAAGACTAAGACGGATGTAACTTCACTGAATTGCACACCCTTCCACCATGCATTTGACAAAGTCACACGCGTTTTAGTCTTAAACACCCTTTTTGAATACGGCCCTTCATCTTCCAATGTTTATGCAATACATATACTTGTGTTTCAGGAAGCAGAACTAGAAACGTTACGTGAGGAGGTAATGAATATGCGAAAATTGGAAAACATAAAGTGGCAGAATTCAAATTTCTTGAGGAGGAAAATTTGATTTTGCGCCCTCTGCTTGAAGAAGTGGAATATCTGCGGGGACTTAAAGAGGAAGTGGTGACGTTGAGAGAAGTGAAGAAACAGTATGATGAGATTGAGAAGACGAATTGTGAGGCGGAGATGTTGGCGCAGATCGCGCAGACGCAGTTGGAGAGGGTTAAGAAAGAGAAGATTTTGTGTGAAGAAAAGATTTGTGACCTTGAGACGAGAGTGGGTGATTGTGGCCATGGTGATGTGGTGACCGAGTTGGAAACAGTGAGGTTAAGTCTGGATGAGGAGAAAGCTGCTCATGGCGCAGAGATTGAGAAATTGCAGGGTCAGGTAGAAAGATTAGAAGGAGAGTTGACGGAAATGAGGACCCAATCTGCTGATCTTCAAACAAGGATGGAATCACGTTGTGGTGATCTAGAGAAGGATTTAGATGCAACTCAAAATGATCTCGTGAAAGAGAAGGAATCTCACGCCACAGAAATGCAACAGTTGGAGACAAAGTTGAGAGAAATGCAGGCATTGAAAGAAGAATCTGAAGCCAAGGTTGTGTCAGGTGAAAGTGAGTGGCAGAGAAGTACAGAAGCTGCGAAGGACTTGCTTGAAAATGAAAGACAGTCCCATGCGGCAGAGATTCAGAAGTTGGTAGATGAGCTTGCTCGTGTGAAGGAGGAGGCCACAGCTTTGGAAATGAAAATAACAATGCAGGAAGAAGTGGATTCACGGTCTGCTGCCAGGGCTCAGGAGCTCGACGATGCTTTAGAAAAGGCTGCATCGTTGGAAAAACAAGTCTGCGATCTGGAAAGTGATAAGGATGACCTGGTGAAGCAAGTTGGAGCGTTGACGTCTGATCTCTGTGATGTGCAGGAGTTAAATCTCAAGGTGAAGGAGGAGTTATCTCAGTTTGAAAATCTGATCAGTGAACTTCAGAATGAGAAAGCTGGCTTGGTTAAGCAGTTAGAGGAGTCGAACAATGGCCTTGTGACTTTACGGGAGAGTCTCGAAGGTAAGGCAGAGTCTGTAAAACAGCTGACTGCAGCTGAGGAGGAGCTTAAGCAGCTGAAATGTGAGATGGAAAAGTGGAGGGAAGAGGCTGAGCTTGAGAAGAAAAAGGTGAAGGAAGATCTGAATCAGCAGGTAGAGGACTTGAAGTGCAGTAAAGAGGCAGCGGATAAAATATCCGAGGATCGGTTGACAGAGATTGAGGAGTTGAATCAGGTTCTTGAGGGGATGATCTGCGACAAGGAGATGGTGGAATCGGCTGCGGAGGAGAGGAAGGAAAGATTTGAGACTCTGCGAGAAAAATATGGCGATTTGGAAACTGAACTGAAAGAAACGTCAGCGAAGGTGAAGTCGTTGGAGGAGTTGATTGTTACACTTGAGAATGAGAGGAATGATTTCGAGAGGCAATTGGTGGATGCTTTGTCAAGGGTGGCTGAAGGCAGGGGGTCGAGCGTGGAGGGTGAACTTCGTGAAAGTCTAGAAAAACAGGTCAAGGGACTTGAAGAGGAGAATAGGGCCTTGAAGGAACAGATTAGTGAGTTGAGTGGCCAAGAGATGGAGCTCCGTTCAACTGTCAGCACTCTGGAGAAAAATATTGATTCTCTCACAAAAGAAAGGGAGGTGTTAGAGCAACAACTGGAGGAGGCTCTCGTCGGGGTGGCAGAAAATCGGCCGTCAGATTTAACGGGCGAAATGTGCGAAAGTTTACAAGAGCAGGTGAACACACTTGAACTAGAAAAAGCGGAATTAAAATCTCAGGTTGATGAGTTGCTTTCTTCCAGAGATACAGAGAGCTTGCAGCAGGAGTATTCCAGAGTTACAGAGAGCTTGCAGCAGGAGTATTCCAGAGATACAGAGAGCTTGCAGCAGGAGTATTCCAGAGATACAGAGAGCTTGCAGCAGGAGTATTCCGTGAAAATCATGTGTTTGGAGAGTCGGGTTTCTGAGCTTGAGTCCGAGAAGGCGGACTTGATGAAACAGATTGAGGATTTGATCACAGGGGTGTCGGAAGAAACAAACAAGTTCTCGGATTCTGAAACTGTTGCCAGTTTGAATGCACGAGTGGCTGAGCTGGAAAGTGAGAAAGCAGATTTGATGAGACAGGTTGAGGATTTGATAACAGGCGTTGCTGACGAGCCGAGAAAGGATGATTTGGATTCAGAGATTGTCGTTTCGTTGAAAAAACAAGTCTCAGATCTGGAAACAGAGAAGCTGGAGTTGGAAAGACAAGTTGAAGACTTGGTTAGCGGGCTGCCGGAGACTTCGAATGAGGAGTTGGAAGGGAAGTTGCGTGTAACATGTGAAAAAGTTGTTGACTTAGAGATGCAAGTCGTTGATCTCAAGGATGAAAAGACAGAGTTGGAAAAACGGGTGGAGGGTTTAGTTGCAGGTGTTGTGGATGATTCCCGTGGACAGGAGTTGACGGAGCTGAAGCGAGTATTGGATGATCTCAAGGAAGAAAAAGGGACTGTGGAGCGTCTAGCGCAGGAGCGGCAGTCCGAGTTGGACAAGCTTAACGAGGTCCTTGAGACGTTGATATGCGAGAAAGAGGCCGTGGAAGGCGAGCTTGAGGAGCAGAAAGCGGAAATGAAGCTGACTGTCGAGGCGCTTACCCTGGGGAAGGAAACAGCAGAAAGCATAGCGCAGGAACGGCAAACGGAAGTGGAACAGTTGGAAAAATGGATGAAAGAGTCGGAGAATGCACTGGAGGAGTGGAAACGAAAAGTTGAGGAGAATGAAGAGGCAGCCATGAAGGAGCGGGAAGAGTTGAATGAACTTTGTGCACTGTATAAAAGTGAGAAGGAAAGAGTTGAGGCCCTGCTGAAGGAGAACACAATGTCGAGGATGAAGTTAGAATGTCGTGTCAGTGTGTTGGAGCAGGAGCTTTACGATGTGCGAGGGGAACGGGGTGTATCCGAGGGCCATCTTGAGACCCTCAAGGTAGATTACGAGGCTGCCAAGGAGAAGCTGTCTGAATGTGAAGAATGTGTCGTAAGCTTAGAACGGGAGTTACAGCAGTTAAAGACGGGCGAGATTGAAAAACTGCGAGAGAATTTGGAGGATCTCAGACATGATAAACAACGTGCGGAAAGTATCGCCGAGGAGCGTGAGGAGGAGATTCATCAGATGGTTGATATGGTCGCTGCAATAAGACAGGAGAAAGAAGTCCTGGTTAAAAAGTGTGAGAGTTTGAATGCTCAGGTGCAAGAAACTAGTCATTCACTGGCTTCGTCGGTCAAGCAGGAGGAGTTCTCGCAGCTGGAGACGAGGTTGAAAGAGCAGGCGGCTGAGGTTGAGATGCTGCGGGAGACTCTGTTAAGTGTCGAGGCGGAGAGAGAGGAATTTTCAGAACAATTGGCAACCTTTATGAAGGAGAATGACATGCTTAAGGTGACCTTGGAGACGGTGAAGCGTGAGGCTGAGAAGTCTGCTACAGATAAGGACGGGGAGATCTCACGTTTGGTCGATAGGTTACACCAGCTTAAGGCGACCTCGGAGACGGTGAAGCGTGAGGCTGAGAAGTCTGCTACAGATAAGGACGGGGAGATCTCACGTTTGGTCGATAGGTTACACCAGCTTAAGGCGACCTCGGAGACGGTGAAGCGTGAGGCTGAGAAGTCTGCTACAGATAAGGACGGGGAGATCTCACGTTTGGTCGATAGGTTACACCAGCTTAAGGCGACCTCGGAGACGGTGAAGCGTGAGGCTGAGAAGTCTGCTACAGATAAGGACGGGGAGATCTCACGTTTGGTCGATAGGTTACACCAGCTTAAGGCGACCTCGGAGACGGTGAAGCGTGAGGCTGAGAAGTCTGCTACAGATAAGGACGGGGAGATCTCACGTTTGGTCGATAGGTTACACCAGCTTAAGGCGACCTCGGAGACGGTGAAGCGTGAGGCTGAGAAGTCTGCTACAGATAAGGACGGGGAGATCTCACGTTTGGTCGATAGGTTACACCAACAAGAATCAAACCTAGAAGAAGTGACAAAGAAAAAAGACTTGCTTAAATTGACGCTTTTGAGAAAGCAGAAGAGAAAGCCTACAGAATCGGGTAAGATTGTCTTTCTTTTAAAAAAAAAAAATCGTCGGATTTCATTCTTATGTTCATTTGCATGATAAGTTCATAATACCCAAAGAACAAAAAAGCACAAAAATTTCTTTTCTGGTCTTGCCAACTGAAAAGTGCCTGAGGAAGACCCCGGTTGGGGTAGAAAATACACAAGTTTCTGGAAATTGACTTCCTGATATTTACCATAAGTTCATAATAAGTTAATAAGTATAAGGTACAGTAATGTATCCACATATAATGGATCTATCCTCATATAATGAACTGAAACTTCAGTCCCAGTATATGCATTTCCATTAAAACTGTGTAACAGATACCGGTATTGACAGCACTGAACAGACAAAATATGTGGTCTGCATGTACAGTCTGGCAACATCTTGGCGCGACCCGATGGAATGCGGAAGTTAGGCAATATATTAGTTGGATTTTCCACGTATTTCTTTAATCACACGCAACTCTTGAATAACCGATTGACAACGCGATCAGACCTATACAAACAGACTTTAGTAGTCTGCAATGGATCGTCACCGGTTACGCAGGTCAAATGCATAATTGAAAACCGCAAATTCCTGTCTCATTTCGTGACTTCCGCATTCCATTGGGTCGTGCTTAGATATTGCCGGACTATAGTTGAGACCGACATATGCAAGTTACTACAACTTTTCAAATCGCTGCTCAATGCTGTGATTTTTCTCCTTTCAGTGGAATCGGCAATCGAATATGAAACACTTTTAGTGAAAAATAAGGAGCTCCTGTCAGACGTGAACAGCAAACAGGTTGGTGTGCCTATGATCAGGCAGATTTTGAGAGTTGCATGTTTTTGTTGCATGTCTAGCAGTTGACTAGTCCTGGATCCATTCATTCACAAAACATTGACCTTGATTTTGGCCTTGAAAAGGCCGACTGAAAAGCAGCGGCAGTAACCATGTGATAACATCTGTGCATTGCCCAATAACGTTTTTATCCCTCTGCAGAGAGCGATAGAAAAGTTGTACGCAAACTGGGAGGAAGTTGAGGCTGAATACCAAGATGCCAACAAACAATTGGAAGACGAAAAAAAGATAACTGCTGAACTTCGCCAGAAGTTGGAGCAAATGAATGAGACAACAGGTCGGAGTTCATCTGAAGGCAATTCCCAAGAGATCATGGCACAACTTGCTGCTGAGAAGGAGCAGGTCATGGTACAACTTGCCGCTGAGAAGGAGCAGGTCATGGTACAACTTGCCGCTGAGAAAGAGCAGGTGGCAAAACTCAAGGAGAGTTTTTATTCACAGAAGGTAAGAAGGTGCCTGAGCGAGGCCCTCACGTTTTTTAACGCAGTGAAGATGGGTTTGTGGATTGACTGAAGGGGTATTTTCAGCAGAGCAATTTTGATGAGTCACTGAATCACGGTGCTGTTCGATTCATGTCAGGACTTGCCGCTTACTAAGCGGATGTGAAAACCACTTGCTGATGGTGGTGACGATGATGAATTCCATCTTAGTACATGTATCGATGATGTGGATGTCTTTTTTCAGCGCGTGATACAAAGTCTGGTGAAGAACCAGGACGAATGTGAGGCTGAGATTAAAGAGATTGAAGATGAGCTGAAGGAGGAGAAGAAACGATCAGCGGAACTTGAAGAGAAATTAAACAAAGGTACTTACATGTATGCGGATGTCAGGTCGACCTTGCGATGGCACAGAACAGGTGCAAACTGACTTTTCCGGATCACTCTGCGTCTGAGGCACGACAGCGTGGAACAAATCAGTCGCCGATCTGGTGTGACATGACTGCAGTTGCGTCTCAGTTACGACGATCGGGATCAGTCGCCGATGAAAAAGATCACGAATCGCAAGATATGAACCTGTTCAACTTCTGTGTCATCCTGACGGGCGTAATCCATTTGCAGGTGACCTGAACACGGTTACGATTCCCTGCGCGCTGATGCTACTTGTTCCACGATGATCGTACACATTTTCGTTTTTGTGACCTGACCATGATTGCGACACCTGATGCCAACTGTTCTGTCGTAGCGCAGGCAATCGCAGTGTGACCTGACATCCGCATTTGGTGAACCCAGGAATGTGACCAGATCACATTTACCAAAAGATAGTGGTCTCAACCTGCCAACTTCAGAGCGACTTAGTACTGACTTATTGTTCTCCTTGTAGGTGCTATGTTGACTCGTGGCAGTCCAGAGTCGATGGAAAAGTTGGCCCGGGAAAATGAAGAAAAGAAGATGGAAATAGGTTTGCTCAAATGTCAGTTGGAGAAAGTGGAAATGGACTTTGAAAAGAAGGTTGAAAAGAAAGATCGTGAGATCAAGTACCAGGAGAAGGTGGTTGCAGAGTTGAGACGAGATCTCAGGAAATATGCCAACAGTTGCAATGATACAGGTGAGATGATAATAAAGGGAATTAGTCGCGACATCAAAAATGAAACTAAGAATAAAATTCAAAATTTCAATTTCAAATTTACGAATTTCTGTATTTTCGTGAATTAGATCATTAGACAGGCCTAAATCTGTGGTTGACCACGTGCTGAATGGTATCCAAAGACGATAAAGTCGTGCATCGTGCAGTAATGCATTTTTTTATGGAATGATGCCATATAGTTGGCACTAATATTTCCAAGATGGCGTTGGTTGATCATGTGTTAAGACACTTCGGCTGGCCCGACCGATTCGCTTTAATTCTGGCTACTCTCAATCTGCGTGGTTATCACAATCTCATAGGGTTTCCTTGTCTCATCCATGCTATTAAGATGCGAGGCGGTCTAGGAAAACCTGTCGGATGTCACGTTTGACTCGAGGAAAGTGTTAATAGCCTTGGTGAACCCGCACATTTCAATAACTGAAATGTACTACATAACAGGTGAACAAAAGCAGTTCAATTTACAGGCAATCTAACAACCCTTGTTGACCACTCAGTGACTTCTGACGGGTTTTACTAGACCGCCACACAGATGATAGAATTTCAACTGTCATTTCTTCATTCACACAGTATATATTCTTCTGATTTCAGTGATGGAAAGTGCCCCATCAAAGCCATCAAAACCTGTGCCAGTGATGGATATGGTTGGACTCGGAGGGAGTGGCATCATTGACTCCGTCAACAACATGATGCTGGCGAGCGAGAACCACACCTTAAAAGAAGAAGTGAAACAGCTGAAAAGGGAAAATGAGAAACGGAAAAAAGTGATAAGAGAGCTCGAAGCCAAGTCTTCACTTGTTAACCAATCACAGTGAGTATCCATGTAAAAATCTTGCCGGTCAAACTGACGTCAAATGACGTCGGCGACCCACGTGGTGCAGTTTGTCGTCAGCGCAAGTTGCGTCTTCAACCATGACGCGATCTGCACGTGGCACACTTTGTCGTTGACTGCCAGCATGGTGGACCGCCGGTCAAAAGTGACGTCATAATGAGCCGCTGCACAAGCTCTATATAGTACATTCTCTTTTATACTCCAGGCAAGAATGCAAAAAATGCTCCAAACAAGTCAAGGATATGGTTGACTGCAGTGGTTCTGCACGCCTCCCTCTGAAAGGTGATGTATTTTAGCACGTGTTTCTTGATTTTACTGCGGACGTGCTACCATGTCTGAAGCACACAATACCGGTACCGACGCTATTGAATTTCAGATTGCCTCGATAGCGTAGTGGTATTAGATCTGCTTAGCAAGAGGCAGGTCCCGGATTCGAATCCTGCGCCATATGGGATTAATCATCTGTTGCTCTTCAGTCTGTGGCATGGGACAGTAAGCCATGGTGGCTTGTACCCAGTACCTTTGCAAGGGCAAGTAAAAGACCCCATTCAAGTGAGGAACATGAGTAGCTTGAGGTGGCCTCTTCCATACTTACCAAGGCCAATAATGCTATGGCTACGGCCCTGATGGAAAAATGGAACACAAATACAAATAGACGATATCACTCCAAAAGAGTGCAGCACCTGACGGGTAAGCGTCATGACGTCCCGCACGTCATTTCACCATGTCACGAGGCGAGACGAAAAAAATCAAATTGTTTCACGACGTCATGTTTGCTGAAACAACTGGATTTTTTTTCGAGTCATATGGCGTTCAGAAATGACGTGCGGGATGTTGTGACACTAGACCCGTCAGGTGCTGCACTCTTTTGGAGTGATAGAGTCTATTGAATCGCACCCATCCGTAACTGAAGGATTCGAATATTCAATTACTGAATGATTTCTCATTTTAAGGACTTGGCATTTCACATATGAACACGAAGAGAATTGCTGTTGGGGATCAGACGGAAGAGGATCCATTTGGTGGAAACTGGGCTGCAAAGTTCAAAGCGAATAACGAGGGACCTTCAGAGGATGACCCAAACGAGTGCCAGACATCGTGATTCTGAGAGTCGCACAGCTTCACTGCACCACAGTGGCAGTTCCATATTCAGACTCAGAGGACACTAACTCTTTCACTGCTGAGTTTCCCAGATAAGTTGTACGCTGCACTGCCGAGTTTCCGGTTCCCCGTTCTCGGGAAATCCCCTAATTTCGATTGGGGCGCCGTCTGTAAATAGTCAAACTAACTAAACATACCTTCTGCATAGGGCGACGATGGTTGCCTACGGCAGTCTCAGGGAATTCCTGTAATTTTGATTGGGGCGCCATCTGTGAATAGCCAGACTAACTGAACATACCTTCTGCATAGGGCGACGATGGTCGCCTACGGCAGTCGCCAGAGAGAGGGAGGGCGACGATTGTCACCTACGGCAGTGAAAAGGTTAAAGGAGATTGCCGAGACTGATGTATGATACTGGCACAAACACGTGTGATTTGATGCTCATAATATTTTGGTGAATGACTTTGAATCATGATCATGATCTTTAAAGTGGCGACATTGCAGCAAAAATGCATTTCAGAAATACAATTTCTGATAATAGGGCTTGAGGGGAGGGGGTTACAATTCACCATTAAAATCAGAAGAGATGATGGTTGACACATGACCAGTATTTATTTGTACAAGTCTTGCCTATGCAGAGGATTGCATATGTGAGGTCTAGGAAAACCTAGGGCTGTCAGATTGCCCGTGCATTGATCTGCTACTGTTTACCTGTTAAGAAATACATTTCAGGGGCCGGTTGCACAAAACTCACTATAGCGCTAACTTGGTGTTAGTGCTAACTTGGTGTTAGCGCTAACTTTTTGTTAGATTTTCTTTTCTTTTTACGTCATTTAACATAAAGTTAGCGCTAACACCAAGTTAGCGCTACCATGAGTTTTGTGCAACCCAGCCCAGCTATTGAAATGTGCGGGTTCACCAAGGACATTAACACTTTCCTCAAATGCGACATCTGGCGGGTTTTGCAGATTGCCTCACATTTACCAACCACTTGGCCTATGGGCATGTGACAAGTAATTCATGTATAATTTATAACTTTAATAAGATGATAAATAAATGAAGTAATTGTTCTTTCACAGCACTTTCTTCTTGATTGAGTTATGACTTGCATTACGTTGTAAAAGTCGTCTCTGAATTTCGCCAATTTTCGACCCCAAGCGGGGTGTTCCTCAGGCACTTTTTAGTTAAGATTCCAGAAAAGTCTTTTCTGGAATCCCTGACTTTTCTGGAATCTCTACTAGAAAGTGCCTGAGGAAGACCCCTGTTGGGGTCGAAAATTTGCGAAATTCGGAGGTGGCTTTTTATGTTGTATCATTTTGTGTATCGTTCTTTGTGCTTCTTGTTGGATGTCATTACGTAAAAAATGTTATCTTGATTGTTTGATTCATTTGACGTTGTTGTACTGCGAGTTGAAATAGCCTGGTTCCCTGCTTGTCCCTGTTTCCAACATGAATCATCAGTCAGCACCACTGTTGATAGCCAGAGAACTAGGCTAGAGTTGAAAAAGTTTATCAACAGATGTCCAGTGCAGCTCACCAGAAATGGCACCAGGCAGCTGAATGTTATTCCTATGTTCACATTTTCAAGAAACATTGCAGAAATAACCCCATTCGACTCGATTTCCGCGAGATTGCTGATGTCTTGTAAACATTGTTTTTGGGCTACGCTGTATGTAGTAGCGTGTTCGTTTACTTGCCTGGGCCTCACCTGGGTGAGACCCATCGGCGTTCTTTTTCGTGTGACGTCATGATCTGGGGTCTGTCGGGCCTGCCCGAAGTAATCACCTCGCCGAGGTGATTAGTTGGGGAAGTATCCCAGAATGCCTTTCAACACAATGGCGTCGAACGTGCCGAATCCACCATTTTTACCCAAAAACTGGATATAAATAATGGTTAGCATGCAACTATAGATACAGATAGGGAGGATAAAATTGCTGCCAGGGCGACTTACATCTTCTGGTCGTCCATGTCGTCTGCTGGTGTGTCAGTGCCATTGCTTGCCGTCGGTTTGCCTGATCACGTGGTGCAAACTTACACGGGCGAGACCCAACAGCGTTCGTGAATGTGGCTTTATTGAGCATGCGCGACGGTCGCTCAGAAATTTACTCCGGGGAGGCCCAGGCAAGTAAACGAACACGCTATAGGTCAAATGTCAGCTCCGATTCTCCTTTCCGCCACAGCCTCGTTTTCAGATTTGTTAGAAAATGGCGGCTCATTCAGATTGGTCCAGCATGTCAAACGCGTTGAAAGATCCAGCTGTTTTCAAGGTGTGCAGCCGATGGGTGCATGATTACATCACTTATCAAGCTTGGCAAACATTTCTGGAACATGATGTCATTGATACGAGTACTAGAAATATTGTATGGGGTGAGTAGTTTCTTCCCAATCCTCCGAAAAAAGAGCTGTCAGCACAGCCTGACACTAGCCTACACTGCATGCACTCACTGGCGACTGTGTATGTCATGTATGTGTGGTGTGCTGTAGTGTAGACTGTAGTACTGCTGTACCATGCCTGGTATAAATGCACAGATGCATAGGCTAGGCCTAGGCGCATATGACTAAGTCTATGCCATGCCATCATATCATGGGCCCAACCCCATCCCCATTCGGCTAGGACTACCGCTAGGCCTAGGCCTAGGCCTACCCGGTAAACTTCAGAATCGGAAGTGACGTAGGCAACGTCCTACTCCTAGGCCTAGGCCTAGGCCTAGGGCTAGGCCTCCGTCCTCCGATCGATGCTGATGGCACACAATGACAAGACACTGAAAATCCTCCTAGAAAATCCTATTTTTTGATGCAGCTTAAATTCCATCAATCGGTGACCTTTTTTGGGGCGCTGACACACTGGTCAGGGATTCTAAATTCGTTGCCTAGGCCTAGGCCTAATTGTATTAGCCTACCGGTAGGCCTAAACAGAAAAGATTTGTCAGAGTTGGGCAACCCAAAATGGGGTTTTGGTGATTAATAGCTAGGAGAGAATATTCTACTGAATCTCACTTCTTCAGGATTACATCAAGGTGATTTGGACGATGACCTACAAAGAGGCCAAGTTCTCCTCTTAACTCTGTTATGTTCGATTTCAACATCGACTGACACCTGGGACCGATGGATAGAGGAGGCTGGCGTGCTGCCGGTAGAAAAAAGTGCCAATATATTGCGTGAACTAGCTCACCATTACTCCCTGCTAGCTGATGGTAATGAAGATATTGCCAGAGAAACAGAAGTCCAGGTAAAATGTCTACAATCCAGTGAACGACAAATCAGTTGTCCGGGCGCCCTGGACAACTGGTTTTCCCAAACGGAAAAGTCATTTCCTCGAATCAGTTTTCTGTGGACAACTGCCCTGAGAGCCCACGTTTTATCATGAATGTTGATGTATTCTAACATCTATCTACTACGGATTACGGACAATCATCATGTGATGTGGAGAACGAACTTCTGGAATTCAGGTTGTCCACGACCATGGACAACCCAAAAAAACTGATTGTTGTCGTTCTCTACAATTCTTTCTCACAGATTTTCTTGTCGAGATCTTGCATTCATTGTACACTTCCTGACCTGTGGGCAGAATGTGGTTTAAGTTTTTTTTGTTTGTTACAGGCTGTTCTCAGTTGCTGTCGTGTCCGCCAATTCCGACTGGCCAGAGATGTTCTTGGGCGTCTGTGGAAACGTGGGCGTGGATATATGTTAAAAGATACATACTCACAACTGCAGTCCATTGTTGAAACGAAAAACTTGAAGGATCATTACCTCGAGGAGCATGCTTATGCTGATTATCTCATCAAGATCAAGCAGTATCTTGGCAGGGCTTTAGAATCAATGGATATGCCATGGCTTGTCCTTGTAAGTATGAAGGCATTTCTTGAGAATATAGACTGGACATTTTGCCGTCATAGTGCATAAGCTTGGGTTGCTTTAGCAAAAGTAGGTGCTTGTCACAACCAAGGAAAGGGTTGATGGCCTTATAACACAATACTAGTAACTGTAATGTACGTCTCTGCAGGTTGACAATAGTAGTGGACAGCAGTGATTAATGGAGTAAACTGATGACCGATGATGATCACTTGTGAAGTCCCTGCTTTTGCTGGAGCGGGTCACGTATGATGTTAAGATCAGTTCAGTGGATAATATATTTCTAAAATCATGTATTGGTTTGTCTGTATTGCGGTGCAATTTAATAGCCGTTTGAAATGTTTTCCAGAGTGCCAAATGTTGTATTGGACGTGGGAAGCCTCAGGAAAAAGCAGAAAGAGCCGTGTCGTTGTAAGTTTTTCCTGTAACCCTCGGAATCCACTGTCTGATGGTCGCCGAATTAATCCTGAAACTCAGTTCCAGAAGCTTGATAAGTCACTTTGGCTAAAGTTTAGAATCCCCGATCGGAAGTGACGTTGCTCCATGGCACACAATGGAAATCCTATTGTACAATGTGGCTTATTCCGTCAATCGATGACCTTTTTTTGGGCACTGATCGGGGATTCTAAACTCGTTCCGTCACTTTCCCTTTTCCAGGAGATCTGCGAAGCATAACTTGTCTACTTCTGAGGACAGTCAGGTGAATGACGGTGGCACTGAACGGTCACCATCAAATATGGTATGTCACAAGCAGGCCTTTCGATTGCATGGTTTTCACGACGGTAAACGTCGTAGGAAATTTGGAATGTCCCCAAATTATGGGTCTTAAAAATGTCCCCAAAATACCCTTAACGCCCCCAAATTACCCTTAGATGCCAATGAATAAAAGTTCTTGCAAATAAAATCATTTCAACTGGTCTCTTTCCCCATGCTCACCTAAAATAACAAGCCAACCCGTTTATCAAATCCCGGGCACCACGGCAACTTCCCGCCATTAGCCCAGACCGCATGGTCAGCAGCAGTGAAAAATCAATAATTTATGAAAGGTGACTCATGTGCAAACACAGCGCCAGAACCACTTCGTGTGGTGGTACTGAGAACTAAATCTTTGAGGTTGAATGGGAGTTTAGATTTATGGGCATGAAGATGCAATGACTTTATCTCACTCATGGAAGAAATTTCTTGGCCATTTTACTCAATGATAATCCCAGCAGCCCTTGGCTTACTCCATGTGATTAGACACAGCTGGATGTTGAATTTAATGTCCAGTCTGCGAGACTAACCCTCTACATGCCAAGGCTATTGCTAGTATGGGAAGGATTGATCTCTCCATGCTGTTGATTTAGCATGGATTCTTGTTCGGGTCCAATTTTAGGCAACTTTACAAGAGCAGACTGCATCCAATGGCACTAGAC
>NMRB01002053.1:76941-106601 GCA_002633025.1 Notospermus geniculatus | reverse complement strand
TATACACCGGCGAACTTCGGAAACGTTCGGTGATAAATAACCTTTGACCCGATGACGTTGCAATAAAATTCTCCCAACCTAAAACAGCCTCAAAGTTATAATCCGTAACACTTTTCAACGGTCTACCCGACTTGGACACTCCAAAATACACTTGTCCGGCCCTCCATAAACAAAATCCGCCTTCACACCGCGTAACGCCGGCATATTGGGTAAATTTATCACATTTCGCCTGAGCCCGTCTCTGAGGTGGAATGAGAGTGAGTGACCCGTGGTATTGATCAGTAGCGCTTCGCGCGTTTGCCGCTACGCGGCGTTCAGGGTCCTTGCGTCCAGTGTGAACGCGGCTTAAGTTTAAGACTTGTACCGGTAGTTCTTCGACTCACTTAGTGAAAAAATGTCTTTTGATCGTCTTAAAATCAGCCTTTTTGGTTCACGTGGGCCTATAGTCCCTTTAAGTGACCATTATATTGGGTCCAAAATGAGCTTTCGACGCAATTTTCGGCACTAAATCATTATCGGCTTTCAAAACATTCAGATAGTATATGTTACTTTTTATGCCTAGTAGTGTCCGGGCTAATAATAAAACCGATTAGTTTGCGATTAATATGTTTTTTCGGGCATTTTGTGGTTTTCTACCGGCTTCATAATTTTTGTGCGGGTACTGGGTTGGGCTTGTTTTGTTTGATCATGATGGAGAGGGAGGGTTGAGTCAGGGCTCGAAAAATCACATGCCCGAATGCCCACAGGCAACCTTTTCAACCACCTGGGCAACAAAAACCAATTTTCAGCCAAATACAACATGCCTGACCGGGCAACTCTTAATTGGATCCCACTCAAAAAAAAAAACATAATTAAAGTAAATTTCCAACCAAACCAAGGGATTCGGGCATCCATCAAGATGAGCTGGGCATCTAAAAACCTGAAAACTGAAAAGACAGGTTGCCCGACTGGGCATGTAGGCTCCAGAGAATTTTTCAAGCCCTGGTTGAGTTGTTTACTTTTTTCAGTCGGTGTGTTGGCCTTAATTGAATGCACTTGGCGCAGGCGATGACAACTTCTGTTCATGGACGGTTTATGTATCAGGTGTATCTTACATCGAAGGCAGTTTTGTGTGTTTGTGCGAACATTCTTTATTTCAAACTCTTTCCACGTGAACCATTTACGCCGCCAGGCTTGTATTTTCTTTTTGTCTTCTGCAGGTTTGAAGGCTGGTCTTACCATAGACCAGTTTGCACCTCGACTTTCATTCTTCTGGGGTATTGGCATGAACTTCTACATGGTAAGTTAATGGAATTTCAGGCAGAAGATGGTTGGACATATCTGTAGTCACGTTTTAGGAAAAGCCCGGTGGTGTAGTGGTTCGGATCTCCGACTAGCGGTCCCGGGTTCGAATCCCACTGGGCGTGAGACTTTGGGCAAGTCTCTTTGCCTCACTGGCCTCTCTCCACCCAGGTGTATAAATGGGTACCGGTACCAGTCGGAAATGCTCGATTGTAGCACTGAATGAGCAGCTCATCTGAGTTCTACTGAAAGGTTTCAGGACAGACTGGGGTTAAAGTGTAAAGTCGGATGAGAACCTCTACTGTTGTTGATATCAGACTTTTAACCCAAACTTTAACTTCAACTTTTTTAACTTTAAAACTAGACATTCACCATCCAATGTCTAAGCCCGGTGGTCGAGTGGTTAACGCGCTTGACTACCAAACTGTTCATTGGGTCGGCGCGAGTTCGACTCCGGGCGAAGGCATATAATTGTGAAACAAAATTGTGACAAAAATTGAGGGTCCGTCGGATGGGACTAAAAGCCGTGGTCCCTTGTACCTGAGTGTCTATGCCAGGGCAAGTAAAGGACCCCACACAGGTGGACTGTAGCCTGTCGTGGACTCCATACCTCCGGCAAAAACCCAACAGGGTTACGACGCCGGTAATGATATGATGATGATGATGATGAATACAGTGTACCCGTTAGCTCTCTGGCAGTGATGGTGAATGTAAATGTAGCAGTTGATGGGTGGAATATGTTTGAAAAGATCTGTGCCAATTTTGCCATTCATCTAATTCATCGAATTTCCTTCCAGGAAATTGCAAAGCTGAGAGCTGCGAGAAGACTGTGGGCTAACCTCATGAAAGATAATTTTGACCCCCAGAATCCAAGGTCAATGATGTTGCGGGCACATTCTCAGACTAGCGGCTGGTCACTTACTGAACAGGTACACACGAATCTTGCAGTAGAAATTTTTGATTTGAGAAGTGTAGAGTTGGCAGGTTCACTTGAATCTTTCCTTAGAAATATTTGCATTGACAAATCTAGAATCAGAAGGGAGCCTTAAAGCAAATGGCTCGCGGGGTTTGTTGACAGTTGTTTGTTGACATGTCCTCATATCAAGCGCCATTTTGAGAAAAAGGCGAAAGAAGGATTTTAGTTTAATGGGAAATGCATTAGACAGCCAAACCTCGGAGGCGTATTCTGCAAAATCTGCCGCTTCGAAATCAATGTGAATAGTACAAAATGTACATTTTGACCGACTGAATTTGAAAATGTCATTAACCCATTTTAACAAATTTTTAATGGAACCTTGTCCCCAGGTGCACGTTTGCATATTTGCACAGGTTTTGCCTATGAATGGAGCACGGCTTTGCCTGGAGGCTAGATTCACTCTCTATGGGAGGTACCACCAAAAATCAAAACAAACCCCGCGAGCCATTCACCAGGTTTTCTCATCTGGATCAAACTGGTTCTCTTTCTTCAGGATCCATACAACAATATCGTGCGAACAGCTATCGAGGCAATGGCGGCTGTTTTTGGTGGCACCCAGAGTCTCCACACGAACTCCTTTGACGAGGCACTCGCTCTTCCGACCGTCTTCAGCGCCCGTATCGCACGAAACACACAAATTATTCTGCAAGAAGAGTCGGGAATTCCCAAGGTATGTTCCCCCTGAAATAAAATTGATTCTTTCTCGGTTGTATCATGCGCCATTTGGTTGCATTTTGAGCGTTGGTTAGGTAATACCATAAAGGAATCAACCATAAAGGTTTAACTGCGAACGATGAGCTTACTGAGGGAGACACTTATTTTGTTGCCACCAGATGTCTCTCACTGCCTGAATTTTGGCTTTACGTAATAGGCACGAGCTTCAACTTTTTTTGTGGTGAAGAGGTACATGAACCTGCCAACATGATGCTTTGAATTCCATTTCTGACGATAACTGAGCTATTTTCAGCACAATTAGTGTTCCATGTACAAATGTACGTCAGCCTATTCAAATGTACACCGATGACCCTGAACACACATCGTTCGTGGGGTTCTCATTAATTCAGACCTTTTGTATCATAAGATCAACTAGTCGGAATTCAACAAAATTTGCAGTGAATGTGCAGAAGGGTCTTGCCTATCACATGGAAACGTCAGAATGCAAATCTGTTGGGTTTTAAAGGCATATTGTCCACATTTATAAAATGCTAAATTTGTCAGTTGAACCTTTATGGTTGATTCCTTTATGGTAATAGGAGCTGTCAGCGAGTTGACCAATAGGTGTCACTACGGCCCAAATCAATGCATATAGCGGACCCATTCATTATTGATCGAGCAGCAATCACGTAGAGTTTCCTGTACATTGGTCCACTAGAACGTTGCTGCCATCTGTTGGCAATATGCGTGGCTGACTGCTCCTATTGATGAGAGAATTTCTTCCATCTTCAGGTTGCTGATCCATGGGGTGGTTCTTACATGATGGAACAGCTGACCAATGATATGTACGATGCTGCCAAAAAAGTAATCGATGAAGTAAGTGAATAAGTCTTTTGCTGTTTGGATGATGTATGGGGTACCTCATCCTGAGAATATCAGGGGTTCTTAGTGCTCACTCCCTTCGTCACTGCAGACAAACCCCGGAGAGAATCCGCCTGATTTGCTGGGTATTTGGTGCCTGAGAATATGCGCCCAATCAGCGTGCGCCATTCTGACTCGCCTTAAGATGACATGAAATAGAAATCGAGTTTCTAAGGTGAAAGACATTGCTTCCTACCAGAATCGAACCTAAGTTGAGTTCAGCCTATCCTACATTCATCGCACAGAATGTATATCATTCTTAGGCCTCGCTGGAGTTTATTTCATGTTGACCTGCTGGGTCAGCTTTGTTCAAACCTGCGTAGTTCATGTGTATCAATCAGCGGCCTACTTTGGATGAGATGTTGGGGATGAACATTTGCTGGAATGGCTTTGATACTCCACTGATTCAGGTGGATTCTCTCAGGGGTTTGTGTGCGGTGACGAAGGGAGCGAGCAGTAAGAATGCCTGATATTCTCAGGATGGGTGTACCTCGATGATAAGGCATAGTGTCGTCAACTCCATGACACTAAATAATACTGTAACTAGTCTCTTTCAAATTCGATGAGCACAGCCATGTGTAGGACTCAGTTTTGAGAGTTTGAGAATTGACTTTTTGCAATACGAACGTCTTGTAAGCAAATCTAGCGTCCAATGGAAATACCTAGTAAGTCACATTTTTGGAAAAAATGAGTTAAGGCCAAAATCGTACTTACTAGGTACTGTTTCATCATAATAACAGTTTTTGTTTGCAAAATGTTCACCAAAGCCTCGGAAAGACAGTGGTGCACTTACTCGGTTTTTACGTCTAAGTCATCAGAATTGTGACTTACTACGTTTTTACCTTTGCAAATTCAGCATGAAATCAGAGGTAAAGCATAGCAAATTGCATTTAAGGTCGATCTATACTCACTGCGTGACGCCAAACTGCCCAACTTAAACTCGTGATAATTCATTGATAGCAATGATTACAAAAATATTTCTGGTACGGTACGTTACGTATGAAGCATCTAAGTGAACTTTCACCCTAAATAACTGGATCCTATTTCCGGATTGCCCAGAAAAATGACTTTGTTGGAAAGGCCGAAAAAAATTCCTTGAGCAATTTCCCGTCAACATGCTATGTCACATCGAGGCAAACTCTGTTGGAAAAGACGCAGCCATACCTGTTGCATGTCGGTATAACCGCAGATTTTTTAAAAATATGCTAATTATGCTTATAATTAACAAAGTTTAGCTTTTACTCCACGTAATTTTCTCTGTTTCGTGAATTTCGCGGACATCTACTTCAAAATCCCAGAATCGGCTGTTATACGGACAAGCTCCATTTGGTGAACAACACATTTCCAGTTTCAAAGTTTGAAAAATGTTTGTAAAAATGGGAGAAAAACTGCTCGCAATTTTAAAACTTTATTCTCCACGTGGGTTTGTTTACTATTTGCAACACACGTTCACTATACTGCGTTTCCAAATATTACGTGGGCAAATCAGCGGACCTCAAATCAGCGGACCATTGAATGCCAAGGCCTACAATTGACTGACAACAATAAAATCTATTCCAGCGCTAACGCGGCCTAAAATTGGCGAACAAAGTTGAAGCAATTATTATTCATGATGATTCATTCAGTTTCACTCCACTGGGTCGCTTGGAATGTGACTTGTCTGGGGAAAACCCAATGACTATAGATCGACCTTAAGCCTCACGTGTTGTGTTCGAAATTTGCTATTCAAGGCTTCAATCCCGCCGATTCCTCCGTCTTACCACCGTTAGTTTTACCCATCGTTCGCACCTGGTTTCAACTCGTGTCATTGAAAGGTAATACACAATGATAGAAATTCCACCTTGAGCCTGGTGTGCTCGTGACACGGTCCCCACACATGGTTTTTGACCAGCCATTTTGCAGGGAAGATAAATAGAAGAGTAATCCTGGGGGACAGCTGTCGGATGCAGCAATCAATGACCCAATTGATCCAAGAATCGCTAGACAAGGATGATTCTAGGATTGGCTTGTTTTTCATCACTCTGTTTGAAGATGGACCGCTGCAGCATCTTTCTTAGACACAACTGCACAAAAAACCCAAGTTGGGAATGCACAGACACTTAAAGAAATACAGGGTGGCCCATATCAAAACCACCGAATAAAGCGGAAAGCATTATCTATTTGAAATCCGTCCTCCCCACTGCCATAAAACCTTGATGCCATTTACATTCTTTCATAGCTCAATCCACATTACATGCGTCATTTGATTGGTAACGAATACTTCTTTGGATGATGACGTACTTCACGGTTTGGTTTTGACGTATAATGGGACATCTTTTTGGCGCACCCTGTATTTGTATTGACTGTAGCAGCTATATTTCTCAATTGATGCTGACGGTGGATGCAAACGAACGCGAGAGACATCTGATGAACGAGAAGAGAACGTGTCTTCCCCACCCATACCCATCATCAGCGAGAATGATTGGAATGGTTACCGAGCTCACCGGTAGGATGTAAACAATCTGAAGAGACACCTTTGTGTCATGTTCGAAGCAACTGTTTTTTTCACCGATTCATCGAAAGATGGCGACTCTCTCCTTCATTGTCTTCTAAGTTGGAAAATGTTGATTATTCATGATGATTCATTCAGTTTCACTCCACTGGGTCGCTTGGAATGTGATTGTCTGGGGGAAAACCCAATGACTATAGATCGACCTTAATCCTGTTGTATGACATATTTTTAATTAGGAGTGTTTTCCACAACAAAACTCTTCCAAGTTGTCATTCCACATAAACCCATTTTTCTCAAAAACAACAAAATGAGACATACTAGGTATTTCCATTGGACGCTAGAAATATGCATGGTCAATTTCTATAAAATGTGGTTGCAGGTTGAAAATATGGGTGGCATGGCAAAAGCCGTGGCAGCTGGAATGCCAAAGTTGAGGATAGAAGAATGTGCAGCAAGGCGCCAGGCAAGGATTGACAGTAAAGGAGGTGAGCACCTCGGTCTAGAATTTAAGGGACTCGGGTTGCGCCTCATTGTGGACTTTGAGGGACTGTAGTGACTTCTCGTTCTTGAGTTTAAGGGACTCTAGTAACTCCTTGTAGCCAACTAGAGCTTTACTGACCTCACTGAAGTCATTGTTAAATGTAACACCTTGTTGAATCCCCTGAAATCTCTTAAACTGACACTTCAGTCTAAACATCTCGAACGCTTGTACTTTTCCTTTATCTTACCTCATATGGAATATGGTTCTTTGATATTTGGTTCAGCTAATGCTGGCATCCTGGCCAAGCTGGACCAAGTCCATTATAGGGCAGCCTTAATTGTTAGTGGATGTATTATGGGCACCAGTAGCTCCAAAGTATTTAAATGTTTGGACTGGATGTCGCTAGATCACCGTAGGAAAGAGAAAAAGTTGGTCTTTATGTATGATGTTGCAAACAACTGAGTTCCTCCTTATGTCTCTGATAATTTTACTCAATATAGACTCCCCGTTAATGATGCTAGACTCCGGAATCCACAGCCTTATAGACTGCCTGTTCACTGCTTGCAGCGTTTTATGAAATCTACTGTTCCTGACTGTATCAAGCTCTGGAATTCCTTACCTAATCACTTAAGACAATGTTACTCCAGAAATTCCTTTAAGTATAATACTCCTGTTCACCTGAGAGGGAGAAAAAAATTTCTTGTCTGTACTAAACTGAATATACCTCGTAAGGATGAAATTTTACTCAGTAGAACCCGCTGTGATCTCATTTTTAGATCTCATTACTTTACCCACAATTTTGAAAGTGTTCGTAATCCAGTGTGTCAGTGTGGGTCCAGGTTATGTTACTCCAGAAATTCCTTTAAGTATAATACTCGTGTTCACCTGAGAGGGAGGAAAAATTTTCTTGTCTGTACTAAACTGAATATACCTTAATAATAATAATGGCGAGTTCTTATATAGCGCTTCATAGCGTATTACGCTCTCTAAGCGCTTCACACATTATTACCCCAGCCTATGATTCAGAAACCTTTCTGTAGAAACCAAAGGGCAGACACAATATAGCGCGCACGATGGACATTTCAGGCCAGTTGAGAGTTACAGAGTGGCACGGCCGGGGATCGAACCCACGATCTTCCGATCACGAGTCCACAGCCCTAACCATTATGCCACCGCGCTCCTCGTAAGGATGACATTTTACTCAATAGAACCCGCTGTGATCTCATTTTTAGATCTCATTACTTTACCCACAATTTTGAAAGTGTTCGTAATCCAGTGTGTCAGTGTGGGTCCAGGTCTCAAACTACCAAGCACTTGTTCTTCCATTGCCCTCTTTTGGATCACCTACGTCATAATTGTTTACCGACCTCGGTCTGCTGCCTTTGTTTACAATCTCCTACAATAGCTTCCCAAACAATGATGACAGGTTGCGGGGTTTACTTTGGGGGATGCAACAGTCTCCACTAGCAACTAACCGTGGTGTCATTACTGCAGTTAGTCTTTTTATTTCTGACACTGTCGCCTTACTTAATAATGTTTAATAGTACCCTGTCCAGTTGTAAAATCCTGCAACCTGTCATCATGGTCTTATCTATCTTACTCTTTGTTTTGTACCATTTCTTTTTTCTCTCATTTTCGTGTGTACTGTTGTCTTCCACCATCATTTATTTACTGCATATGCTATTTTTGTTAATCCAGGGCTACTAATGCCAGCTTCAGCCCTGGACAACTTATCTTTTGTTATGTACTTTTTGTTTGCTTCAAATAAATTCCTAATTAACTAAAAATTTCATGAAGTTTCGATTACCAGTTTAGGAGTAATCGCAAATTTTGTCATTTCACTATATGCCCCCTGGTGGCCAAAGTAGGAATCAGATCCGGTTGATTTTCAATAGCGAGAAGCCTCATGTAATGAGGTATCAACATACAAAATGTGAAACGAAAATCCCAAAGCATTCTCAAGTTAGGGCGTTCACGTCGTTGACCAATCAGATTTCAGCTTTTGACCTATGCGACCTTGAAATGTGGGTCTAATCAAAAACCCGTCTGATATGTTGTGTACCCTCACTGGATACACCCACCATAAAAGTTTCATGAAGTTTTGATTACCAGTTTAGGAGTAATCGCAAATTTTGTGTTTTCACTATGTGCCCCCTGGTGGCCAAAGTAGGAATCAGATCCGGCCGATTTTCAATAGCGAGAAGCGTCATGTCATGAGGTATCACCATACAAAATTTGAGATGAAAATTCCGAAGCATTCTCAAGTTAGAGCGTTCACGTCGTTTTAGCGTGACGCCGACAGACGCACAGACAGACGCCAGCGTGATGACAATACCCCGAAGACCCCGATGGGCCTCGGGGTGAAAACGCCCGCGCCACAGCGCGGGCAGTGCCTGAAATAACCTGGGACATCCGCCCTGTTTTAGTGGGACTCCAAACACGATAGAGTACCCAAGCATGTAGGTGGCAGCACCTTATTTGCATCCTGACCATCAACAAGTGGAAGTCATGGCTGAAAACGCTGTATATTGCATGTGCATGTAGGTCTACATACCAGAAGCCCATGTAGGCCATCGGTATGTACAGGCTATACAGACAGTACGCGCCCATCTCATGAAATTGCGGAAGAGCTGTAATAAAACAAATATTAGAGAAGCTGGTTATACGTCTAGGCCTGACACGACTATCATACACTCAAAAATTAGCCTGCAGCATTCGCTTGCCAGATGTTTCACCTATCGGGCCCCACCTATCCATAGGCCTCCGGAACATGCACACACACACACTGAGCTAAGGGACGAACAAAAACACCCCAACATAGGCCTCCGGAACATGCACACACACACACTGAGGTAAGGGACGAACAAAAACACCCAAATTTAGGCCTAACAAATATGAGAACCGAGGCCGAAATGAAAAAAAAGATGGAAAACAGTACTAGGCTTACTAATGCTCACCTTACACATCCTGATAGTCAAAAGTAGCCGAATAAACCAAAACGAACGGAATATTTTCCTCACAAGTATTCCTCGTCACCGAATGTTGACGTGTCATGGCTCTATTGTGGTTTTCCTATAACCTCGGCCATATGATCAATACCCCATGAACGGGCCATAGACCTACATTGGCATTAACCCCTTTGCGAAACCTGGAGACGACTATACTCCAATACGCAATAACTTCGCCTAGAAAAAGGGCTCGAGTAAACGCAGCGGACGGCTGGTCTAGTGGAAAACGCACCGGTCTTCCAAGCCAATACTTGGAGGTTAGAATCCGGATCCAGGTTGTTCCTTTTTTCATTTGAATACTTTTTCAGTATTTCGCTTTTCTGAAGGCCTGCATGCATATGCACTTACAGCGTTGATCACTTGTTGGTGGTCAGGACGCAAGTAAGGTGCTGCCATCTACATGCCTGGGTACTCTATCATGTTTGGAGTCGCACTAAAACATGGCGGACGTCCCAAGTTATTAAAGGTACTGCCCGCGCTGTGGCGCGGTCGTTTTTTAAAAACGTGCGAGGCCCTGGTTTTATGCATGCAGTTCAGCTTTAATCCCTCGGTGAACCACTAAACCACAGAACATTCCAGGCGGAATGAGATTCCTGTTACCGCCATTTCCAGGGAGCATACCAGCAGAAAACGTGACTATCACCGTCAGTTTGGAGAAATGGTAGCTGCTGGTGTAAATGGATAAAACCTCAAGCCACAAGTCATCATTAAAGCTGAACTTAATAGATATAAACCCCAAGCGGCAGAGGTAGAAATTACGAACAGCCACAAGGCACTTCCAAACTACCTCTGAAAACGATACACCCTCTCGGACGGTCACAGTTGGTTTCACTTGCCAAACGCTCCTGATGAGAAAAGATCTCAGCACAGCTGCCAAATGAGAAAAAAACGAAAAATAATCTGTTATGGTACCGAGATTCGAACCCATAACCCTATGATCGAGTTGCCAACCTCTTTCTATTTGCGCCACAATGTGACTGCTTGCATACAACGACGCCGATCTACAATAAAGGCGCTGTGGTTTTGAAGATCTCCGTGAGGAAATAAAGCGAGGAATTGTCGTCATGCAAGCAAGCAGTCTTCGTGGCGCGTACAGAAAGAGGTTGGCGAATCGATCAGAGGGTTGTGGGCAATCTCGTACCCAGAGATTCGTTAGCTCGGGCTGAGGTTGACGGTCGCTCCACTAATCTCTGGCGACGGCTAGCCATTTTCACGCCTAGGTGTGATTTTTGGTATCGTGCAATTTTTGACCGAATTTTAACAACAAATGCACTGAAATGACTTGAGATGACTTGAGTATAAAATGTTACACACAAAAATGTCCTTAGAAAGGTTTTTTCGAGGGATCTGTTGTATTTATTGAGGAAAATCCACAGCACTACTTGGCGCACTGTATAAACTTGGAGTGAAGTGGGATGCGCCGTGTGTAACGCACTTGCCTGCATTTTGGTTCCCGAAGCCACCGCTAGGGCTTAAGGCCCGTTTACACATGCAACTTTTCATATGCAACTTCGTGCAACTTGTTGCATAAACCTGATGAGACCAAGAAGTTTCATAAAAGTTGCATGTGTAAACGGGCATGCAACTTGTTGCAACTCGATCACGCTGGCCGTTGCATCGATTTTTCTTTGTGTAAACCGTCCCTGGTAGTTTGCAACAAGTTGCAAGTTGCTGCAACTTGCAACTTGGTGCAACCTAGTGTAAACCGCCCTTTAGCCGTCTCCAGAGATTAGTGCAGCGACCATCAACCTCGGCCGAGCGTAACTAATCTCTGGGTACGAGATTGGGTTGTGGGTTCGAATTTCGGTGCCATCACAGATTATTTTTCATTTTTTCTCATTTGGCAGCTGTGCTGAGATTTTGCTGTTCAAGAGCGTGGTGGCAAGTGAAACGGTGACTTCCCATTTCGCCAAATCCCATTTCGCCAAATTCCCATTTGGCCAAATTCCCAAATCGCCAAATTCCCAATTTGCCAAATTCCAATTTCGCCAAATTACCATTTCGCCAAATTACCGTTTCGCCAAATTCCCATTTCGCCAAATTCCCATTTCGCCAAATTCCCGTTTCGCCAAAAATTTACTTGACACCCCTGTGTTCTTTCAAAATGAATCGTTTCAAATATTAACAATTTATGAAGCAGGCTTAGAAGTTTAATAAAGCGAATGCCATGGTATCCCCCTACTATATAAAGTAGAGCTGTGAGCTTTCAAGTTACTACTCCTGCCATCTATCCAGTGACCTGCCAGTGCTGATAACCAGATACAAAGTAGGACTCATGTCACCTACACCATGAATCTGGGTCATCCTGATATTATGAGGCTGACTGTATCTGCATCCTGCCAACATGGCCAAATCGAACAGTTGAGCAGTAAAATTCAACTCGGTCTGAGCATAGGCCTACATCAACGATCATGCAAGAAAAAAAGGTTTTAATGTGCACTACGTAGCCATCTAGGCCTAGGCATGGCGTAGGCCTGCACTTCCTACACCGTGTACGCCCAGGCCTATGTGAATAGGCCGTACCATCCCCAGTAGGCTATTTGCACACGGACAACTCAGGGCCCTACACCGCATTCTCAAGGGGTAGAATCGACCGTTCAGTCATCCTCGACTAATAGGCCTATGCATCATTCACTCTTATTGTCTACAAACAACCGAATCTAATTAAAGCTGACGTGAACGAACAAAAAGCCCTCATGCGGCGAGCAAGAGAATTGCAAACGCCCTGCAAATACCTCAAACGAAGGCTCAGAACATGATACACCCCACGACGCCAGGAGGGCGCCACCTTATTTGCCTTCAGGCAATAGAGCTGCCAACATCTCCGGATACCTCTTACACTACTCAAAGAAAAAAAATTGTAGTCATTTAGACGGGATTCGAACCGTCGACCTTCTGATTCGTAATCCACCACTCTATCCACTCGGTCAACGAGCCAACTGACAGGGACATGATTTATGTTTGTCATAGACGTCGGCCTTCGACTTACGTTATAATGCTACGAATAAGAGAAACATGAGAAATCTTCCAACAGGTTCGGTGGCCGAATGGGGAAGACGGCGGAACAGAGATAACAAGGCGCGGGTTCGATTCCCAGCTGGGTCAAAAAATTTTCTTTCAAAAACGGTGTTCAGCAGGAGCTCACCATAGGATGTTGACACCTCGAAAGCTCGATGACAAATAAGGTGGCGCCCTCCTGACCTCGTGGGGCCTATCATGTTCTGAGCCTTCGTTTAAGGTATTTGCAGGGCGTTTGCAATTCTCTTGCTCGCCGCATGAGAGCTTTTTGTTCGTTCACGTCAGCTTTAAAAACGGTCAAACCTGCAGGCCTACACTGCATCACTCATATGCCTCGCGCAGCGAGGCTTCAGGGCTCGTTCATTCCAAAGAAGACTGATGTTATTTTCTAGGTGAATTCTTCCACGATCTTTTTCAGGCGAAGAAACAGTGCTAACTTTCAGAGAAAATATGCGGTTCTTAGTTTCTTTAGTTTCTTTTTTTTAATTCGTTTTGTTTTCGCAGATATAGTCAAGGGAACAAACACTGCTAGAGTTGTGTAACCTTGGGTGTGGCAAATTACACCCGTCCTTTTTGAAGGTGAAGACATCAGCCCCATCCCTTCCAAATCCTGAGTGCAGTTTGATACCCAAGGGCCTTGACCCTAACCCTCTATTTTGAAGTATTTTGCATTGGATCAGTCCATTAGATTAGGGGTTATAGCCTGAATAACAAATTTGGCAAAATGGGATTTTGGCAAAATGGGAATATCGCGATTTGGGAAATTGGCCAAATGGGAATTTGGCGAAATGGAACTTTTTTGGGCGAATTGGGAATTTGGCGAAATGGGAATGAACCAAGTGAAACCAACTGTGACCGTCCGAGATCGTTTTCAGAGCTAGTTTAGAAGTGCCTTGTGGCTGTTCGTAATTTCTACCTCTGCCGCTTGGGGTTTATATCTATTAAGTTCAGCTTTAAGTTGGAAGTGATCCCGGACGAAACGTCTGAAATTGGGCGAACCAATAGGAATGCTGTCATGAATACCAACGGAATGCCCTCTTACGGATGACGTCGGGGACGCTGGCGCCTCAGAATGCTGAGCAAGCCGGTCGGTATTCGTCATATCAAAGGCCTCCGCGGGCCGTAAGGCTTCAGCAGTGTAAAGCACATTGCATTGTAGATCCTGACATTCGTAGCTAGCGAAGTAGAAGATACAACTCTTACGAAAAAGACGATATCGTCGACCTAAACGCTGACACTCATTGGTAAAATACGTCTTTATGTATTGATGTCCTGGGCTGTAGAAAGTGAATTGTAAGGACTGATCTTTTCTCGACGTGTCCAAGACAGTATGATACAAGTAAACAATAGTTCTACATCATTGATTTCCTTGGAGAAACACGTATTGTATGTAAAAAGTCATCAATATCGAACGGAGGGCCTTTCACATTATTGATAAAAGTTCGAATAGCATAACCGAGTATAATAGGCGTACCCCGAATCTAAATTAAAACCGGATCGACACCGGTGTTTTCTGTAGTATTGTATTGTATTTGATTTTTCCGTCAGGGCCGACGCCATAGCAATCGGGAGGTTGAGATCAACTATTTATCATGGACCCTTATATGTATACGGATAGAATTCTGTACAAATCAAGATACAGAATAGCACAAAATTGACACAAAATGATAATAAGCAAAAAGTCAATCTCCAGAATTCACGAATTTTCGACCCCAACCGGGGTCTTTTTCAAGTGGAACTTTACAATCTGAAACTCTAGAAGAGACTTTTCTAGAGTTTCAGATTGTAAAGTTCCACTTGAAAAAGACCCCGGTTGGGGTCGAAAATTCGTGAATTCTGGAGATTGACTTTTTGCTTATTATCGATTCTGTACCAACGAGGACAAATTTTGTGTATTTTGATCCGTATACGTATAAGGACCCATGATAAGTAGGGTCACAATTATGAGGAGGATCGAGACCGCGCCCTGATAGAAGATGGGCGATATGATCAGTCCAGAGACAATGAAATGAAATGGTCCATGGACCATGTGCTCACCCGTTTGGACATACATATAATAGTGTAATGACAGAGATAGGTTCATGTCAGTTATGAGCAATCTGGGTCAAGTCACTCCCCAAGTTGCAGAACTTCAATGACTGTTGGGTTATGCCACCTGGCGGCCATACTGGATGTCCGATTGGGCCAAAACTTCACATGCACATACATGTAAAGGTCGTCTAGATAGAGGGAGTCACATGGCTCATTTGAGTGATCTGGGTCAAGTCATTCCTGAGTTATAGCACATTTGATGATTTTCGGGTAACGCCACCTGGCGGCTATATTGGAAGTTTAATCACGCCAAAATTTGATGTGCTTGTAAAGGTCACATAGAGCGAGGTAAATATCAAGTTTGAGCACTGTGGGTCAACCCGTTCCTGAGTTATAGCACTTGGACGATTTTCAGGTTACGCCACCTGGCGGCCATATTGAATGTCCAATCGGGCTAAAACTTCACATGCACATAAAGGTCATCTAGAGGGAGCCACATAGCACATTTGAGCGCTCTGGGTCGAGTCGTTCCTGAGTTATAGCACATTTGTGACCCGCTCTGGCAAAACCAGTCGCATGACGCTCAGAAGCTGAGCTGGAACGAACTAAGATGACACCAGAAGAGGAAGAAATAGAATATTTCAGATTTCATAACAGACAGACAATATTGAAAGTGGCCAACATTTTTAGGCCCGGTTGCACCAGTCATACGTAAGGTCGACTTTGTTCTCAAGTGAACCTTAAAGTCTTTCTCGACCTCAAATTGTAATGGCAAATCACATTACTCAGTTGGGGTCAACCTCAAACTTAACTTTGAGCATAGCTGATGCAACCGGACCTTGGTCTCAACCTGCCAAGCTAAGAGCGACATGCGACTGGTTTTGCCGGAGCGGGTCACATTTGATGATTTTCGGGGTACGCCACCTGGCGGCCATATTGGAAGTTTGATCAGGCCGAAATTTGACTACTTGTGAAGGTCACCTAGAGGGAGGTAAATATGAAGTTTGAGCACTCTGGGTCAAGCCGTTCCTGAGTTATAGCACTTGGATGATTTTCAGGTTTCGCCACCTGGCGGCCATATTGGATGTCCGATCGTGCCGAAACTCAGTATTTTTGAAGAATTCATGTTCATGCAAGATATGAAGACGCTCGGTGAAATAATGAAGAAAAGTGGCAGGTTCGTTACTTTTGTCGAACTTTGACCTCTGTGACCTTGAAAAGTAGGTCAAATCAAAAACCCGTTATATATGTTATGTATCCTAATTAGATACACCTATGATAAAAATCTGGAGACGATCCAGTCATTAGTTCAGGAGTTATTGCACTTTTTGTGTTTTTGGTGTTGGCCACCTGGAGGCCAAGCCAAGAATCGAATCGGACCGAAACTTGGTGTCATAGGTCATCTGACCTAGGGGTATATATACACCAAGTTTCAGATCAGTAGCTCCAGCAGTTGCGAAACGTGCGCTGCTAACGGAACACGACGACGACGACGGACGACGGACGCCGCAGGACGACAAAAGCTCACGGGTGAGCTAAAAAGTGAATCAGACGATTATAGAATGATTATATGTATATCATTATTTTATTCATGTTTCTGAATTATGCCCATGTAAGCCAGTTAGGCCTACTTGGCCTACATCAGATGCTGAGAACAGATGTACCCAAATGCAGGCTAACAAACAACATACAAGATGACGGGTATATCACATATTTGACATGAATTATCATGAATATAAAGTTAGTATTTTCAACTACAACATTTCAGAGTACCACATCCGGTGAGGAAAGTTCAATTCAAGGCCTACATGAATCGGTGACCAAAGATCCAGAGCTGCGACAAGAGAGGTTTGTAAAAACAAAGCCTTTACTTTGGGTGCGTTCGAATACTTTCACCGTGCCAGCTCTTGCCAGCAGGACAGCGTTCGAATTGGTGATGGCGTCAGCATTCGTGCGAGCTCGTGCCTGTTCCAAGTCGCCCTACCCCTTCAGGTGGGCGACTTGGAACAATAGGGAGTTTTCGCAAAGCCCCCGAAACGCCAACGCCAAACCCATTGTTCGATGCCACGAGGAGAGCACCGAACAAAAGGATAGACGTTCGCGTTGGCGTTTCGGGGGCTTCGCGAAAACTCCCTAATATCCCAGAATGCAACACCTCAACATGGCAGGGCTAAGCTGACTAATAATACACCACTTGGCCTGACAGTTTTCTTGGCTGTCACTGTCATCACTGACGCTTATGGTATGGAGAGCCAGTGACCACTTCCTGCTGCTGTTCACAGCGAGCGCCAACATCGCATTTTTTCCTGCCATGATCTAAATGATGGACTGCTTTTATCATTTCCGTCTTTTAATTTCGCTGATGTCAGATTGTAGCAAACGACGCCATGACAGTTTACCCGATATCGTTCTCAGGCTGGGTTTACATAGAGCGTGTCGATACACGGAAGACACGCTACGGTACGCGTAGATACTCTAGATTCGTTCTTCTTAGGCTGGGTTTACATAGAACCACACGAAACACGAATACGCGACACGGTACGTTGACATACGCGTATAATGATTAACTGACAATGGATTATAGGCTAGTAAAAATACGAGATGACCCACCACTAATTGCAACATGAACGAAGTTATGTTTTTTGGATACCCCATGGCTATCTTTATTACAGGAAAAAAATAGGCCGAAAAATATTTGGTGGAACACCGTTTCCATGGCAACCGTTTGGTGTGCTCCAAAATGGCCTTATTTGGCCGACGAGATCGCAGTATCCACATTTTTTAGATGTAATACACATCGTTTTCATACTATAGTGGTTACCAAAATGAAAAATGATGGAAATTTATAACATTTTATGTTTGTTTTAATATGCTTGTAGTGTTCCATTCTGTTTCCATGGCAACCATTGAATGTTTTTGTATACAGGTTCAGGTTCTAAACGCATTTTCATTGTCACCATATAGACAGACCCTGTAAGTTCTGAAATTATCATATTATAGTACATTGTAGTTGGATTTCACTGTTATCATTGTGAATAACAGAGAAACCTAGCCCTTTGTTGCCATGGCAACGTATTCGAAATATTCTTAGAGGACACATTTTGGCCTATCTTCTCAGCTGTAGTCCAGACGCAGGAAGGGGTGTCGTATACAGGAGGGAGGAACGAGAGAACTATTGCTGGTTTAGTCGAGTTGTCATTTTTTTGTAAATCTTTATTATGTTTCCATGGCAACCATTTTTTGAAGATTTTGTCATGATAATATTTTGCCATATCTCTTGATTGCATAGCAGTAGAAATGAGATCTTGCTGTCCACATACATGTTTCTTGATGCGCTCTAAACAATTATGATAATTAGATGCCCATCACAGGGCAAGGTCAAGGTCAAAAGTCAAGGTCAACTCAGAACTCAACGCAAATATGCACTCGGCATTTTACCGTAGTTACCATAGCAACACATGAATTATTTTTTAGGCTGCTAAATGGAGGAAATATGCAAGAACTGTTGTATCATCTCCTTCAGAGTTTATTTTTCTGGTGAATATGGCAAATATATTGATACTGTATACATAAACAGAGTACCAGCTTTTTCAAGTGAAATATTGAATTTTTATAATCAGTTGGTTTCCATAGTAACAATATAATCAATTTCTCGCCTGCATAAATATCTGAAAAAAGCTAAGTTAAATGGTGAAATTAGGAAAATTAGCCAGTTTTAGTGACGGAATTTTGTTGCAAGGTTATTGAAGTTAATCTGTAATTTTTATCCTGACTATATACATTTGCAGTGTTGGGTTGCCATGGTAACCAATGAGAAAATCCTGCTGACCGAAAAATCTCGAGATGTGACACATGACGAAAGTATAACGAAATAACTGGCTTCCAAACCGACAATTAAATCCAACTGCTGACCTGTTCCCCTGATTTATTTGAATTATGGTATATAATGCTAATCTTGTTCAATATAATCTTGTGTTGCCATGGTAACAGTTGACGAAAAAACTTCAATGTACATGTAATTCATAGATCACACAACAGGACATACATTAATGCATCAAGGATTTTTATGAGGAATGCACGAATAATTATCATTGATGCCCGTTTGATGTTCTTGCTTATCCTTAACATGCTTTACTAGTGAAATGTCCAAAATCACTTGCTGTAATTACCATAGCAACCATCAGAATCTATAACCTAAGGCATGAATGAACATAAAGCATTTCTGTTTTTGAAGGGAAAACTGTTGAAGGTGAAAATTGATTGTGTGATCTTAATCAACAAAACTTGAAACAAGATATGGCCATCCTCCGACTTGAAATCGACAGGAAACAGAAGTCATTTTTTGTATCCATGGCAACATAAAACAAAAAATCGCTAATTTTGAGCAACTGCATTTCTACACATCCTATGAGTCGACCTGAAAAAAGCAATACATCATTAGAGTGTTCTTGGGCACACATCCCTATCAATATTTTGGTTGAGGCTAGATTAAATGAATTTGGGGTGGGCGCTACAGATTTATCAATCTGGTTGCCTTAGTAACGTTGGATATGCATAGCTGCTGTAGTATGTTTATGTCTTTAAGGCAACGGATGAAATAGAAAACACTTAATTCTCCCTTCAAACCCATCAGTGGAATTTCAGAAATGGTTCTGCAAAAAGCCATTGATTATTATGAGTTCGGCAGTTCGCCAGCCATTGTCATATCTTAAGATTTTTCTGCAAGCAAGTTTCTCTCGTTGGTACCAAGGCAACCGAAAGCTGCACGTGTAAAAAGTCAACAGCAATATGTGAAGACTAAATAGAATAGCCTGTCAACGAAATTCCGAAACTTCAAATTCTACTCAGTTAGCTTTGGTTCTATCAGATATTCATGCACACAGGACATTTATTTCATCGTAACCATGGAAACGACTGATTATAAAAATTCAATATTCCACACCAAAGCGATGGATCTCTGCTAATGCAATATATTCACCAAATTCTAAAGAAAAATACAGTGTGGGAGAGACGATACGAAGGTTTGTGTATTTTACCATCATTTTACAGCCAAAGTCAATCTTGTTGTTGCTATGGTAACCATGTTTCTCGCTGTTAGACAAGACGCAATTAAGTCAACAATAGACAGAATAGTAGGTTAAATTAAAACTCATGTTTCTGATAAGAATATAAGAGGGACAGCATTTGGTTTTAGCACCTGTTTGGCAATTCAGTTATAGAGCTCAAGACTGCAATGGCGTGAGCTTAGAGAAACAGTTGCCATAGCAACAAAATTGATCAAATAAATAACTTGGCTCTAACAAAATATCACATATAAGATGTTTGTTGCATCCACCAATTTCTATTGCCGTTGGTCAATAATTCACTGAAATACACGTATGGAAGAAAGTTTTTCTTTTTCCCACAATAGGTCGTGACGGAACTTTATATCATGGATGGAACAGCGTGACTGTCAGTGACTTCAGATAATCTAGGTGATAAGAGAGTAATATAATTCATTAAAATTGGTGGAAAACCGTTGCCATGGTAACCAGGAAAGTATAATAAATAGGCGATGTATCAAAAAATGTGTGTTGGATGATGTGTATGATTGTTCCAAAAATCCGTCCAAAAACGACCGCAATCAGCGAAAATATAAGGGAAAAATCATTTTTTAATGAAAACCTAGTGTGGTTGCTATGGCAACGTTTTTTTCGACTTTCCGGTCGTGCGATTTTGTGCGATTTTTGGTATGTTGTTGTGCAAAAACCATCAAAAAACCTTTTGTTGCAATTTGTTCCATGTTTCTCATATATTGACCCGATTCAGTGGGAAATCGGTGAAAACCTAGGTGTGGACATGGTTTTCATGACTCTACGACCCACATTAGGCAAGTTTTGGGCCATTTAAGGTTATAGGGGCTCAAAAAGCGGTACCGGGGTAGGGGTACCCCTGGTTTGGGTATATGGAGTGGATATGACTCAACATAGTACGTTTATTTCAGTAGGAAATGGGTGAAAACCTAGGTGTTGACATGATTTTTCATTACTCTCCAACCCACACTAGGCGAGTTATGGGCCATTTAAGGTTATATGGGCTCCAAAAATGGGCTTGGGGTAGGGGTATCCCTGATTCGGGTACATAGGGTGGGTTTAAGCCAATAAGATATGATTATTTCAGCAGAAAATGTGTGAAAACCTAGGTGTAGGTAAAGGTTTCATGGCTCTATGATACACAGGAGCAGAGTTTTGAGCCTTTAAAGTATGTGGGAGCCCCGAAAATATGAGTGGGGTGAGGGTACCCCTGAATGGGGTATACTGAATGCTCAAAGCTATTCCAAACCTCTTTTTTCTGGATGATGATATGGATAAACATGGGTATAGGTCACATTTCCACTCTCCTAAAGTAAAAAATGCAGGAGATACTGCCATTTAAGTGATTAGGCTGCAGCCTGAACTCGATTTGAGGTTAGGGGTACCCCATAGTGACATAAAAGGAGCAGCTGGTATGCGGTAAAATTTCTTCCCTGATATTCAGATTAAAGAAATATGTGTATTAGGACAGAATATTTCTAATTATTAGTCAGTGATTTTAACTTCGGGGATGTTTTTAGCATTGCAGCAGGTGCCGAAACCATGAACGGGTAGAGGTACCCCGATTTCGCATGGAAAATATTGTTCTAGCTACTCGATATGTAGATATTCTGAAAGATTGACCATGAAAACATGGGGAAATATGTTGGTTTTATAGCAATCGCGCCAAAACTGACTGAGCTAGGTCACTTTGAAGATCACCATCATGCAACCCAGGTTGTCAAAGGCATTCATGACATCCCAACTTTAACGTCACAGTAAGGTATGCTCCACCAAAAATAATGAAGCCTACTTTTTTTCTCAAAAGCCTGAGTACGTAAGGTTTCCAAAAAACGATATTTCGTCCATGTTGCAATTTGTGGTGGGTTGGCCCTATTTTTGGCCTAGTTTTACTAGCCTATTATCCAATATGTCGTTTACATTGGTCTATACGCGTGGGGTTACGTAGATCGTGGCGTATAGACACGTTTTGAAGAGAACGGACATGCTCGTTCTTTCAGGCGTGTGCTGACTTCGTGGGGAGATCTTGCGTTGTTTCGAAGTACGGAGATGGGCATTTTAGGATGTTTCCTCATCAAATATCACATGTTTTCTTGTTTGCATCATGAAATGAATGAGACTGAATGAAAATAATGCCAAAACTCGAGGCACCGTGTCAAATGATAACGACACGATGAAGGCCTATCTAAACCGCCGTGTGGGCGTGTCGTAATATCTACGCGTACCGTAGCGTGTCTTCCGTGTGTCGACACGCTCTATGTAAACCCAGCCTAAGGTCACTTCAGATATTTATGCTGTAGCTTGCCTAGACCACAATATAGTCCATACAAAGAATTTATTAATTCTATTCAACATGACTGACCAATGAGTGAGTCTTGCGTTACAGCTCTTTATTTTGCCATGCATATTCAATAGGGTAGGCGGTCATATGGATGTTCAGTAAAGTAACCTTAGAAGAACGAATCTAGAGTATTACGACAGGCCAACACGGCGGTTTACATAGGCCTTCATCGTGTGTCTATCATTGACACGATGCCTCGAATTTTGGCAATATTTTCATTAGGTATCATGCATTTCGTGATGCAAATAAGAAAAGATGTGATATTTGAGGAGGAAACATCCTAAAATGCCCATCACCGTACTTCGAAACAACGCAAGATCTTCCCACGAAGTCAGCACACGCCTGAAAGAACGAGCATGCTCGTTCTCTTCAAAACGTGTATACTACACTCTCTACGTAACCCCACGCGTATTGACGAATGTAAACGGCAGATTGGAAAATCCATTGTCAGTTAATCAACACACGCGTATGTCAACGTACCGTGTCGAGTGATCGTGTTTCGTGTGGCTCTACCCAGCCTAACGCATACTGCGCATGCACGTAGTTCCTGATACACGAGCTCGGGGAAGCGCGGCGGAAGTATTGCTGAAAGGGTAAATGTCGTCCTGGGTATATACAAAGATTACCCAGGATCTCAGCCTTCACTAAAACAATACCCTGGGTGTAGTTTCGGTAGCCGAACATCACCCAGCTTCCGCAATCTTGCCTAGGAACGAGTCCTATTTAGAAATCCCGTGGAATCTCGCGGTCTCGTGCCACGGTACTTGTCATGCTTGCTGAGTGTAGTTGTTCATGACATTCTTCAGGCGGTCAGGTGACCACGGGCGGGACAACCTCGAATCCTGGTGTCATACTACGATGCTGGGTGATGTTCGGCTACCGAAAGTACACCCAGGGTATTGTTTTAGTGAAGATTGAGATCCTGGGTAATCTTTGTATATACCCAGGACGACATTTACCCTTTCAGCGGAAGTATTCGAACGCACCTTTTATTGTGTGAGCATGAGGAGAAAAATGGAATGGGAAAAGTTATACATTACTGTGGCCTTGAGAGTGGAAACAAGACGATTACAAACATTTCTGAAAAGGTCTTGCTATACATGTACACAACATTTTTGTGCGCGTTCGCTCCCTCTGAACAACCGAACCATGAAAAATGAGAGCTAGAGAAAGCTTAACTGGGTTAATTCAGTTTAAATGTCAGTTTCAAAGACTGATGAAATCGAGGGTACAGATACACACAGGTCTTCCGCCATCAAACTTCCCACTCCATCAACCCTAGAAAAACGAGAGATGATGAATATTAAAGGGAATTCTTGGAGACATCCAATTTAAAGGGGAACTGACCTGCTTGCTAACCAAAGTGAGCTGCATTACAGCTCCAAATGCCTTACGATATCACTTCAAGACTCACAATAGTTTGATTTGAAAATCTCCACCCATTTCGGAAATAAAATACAAAATGTAATTTTAATGTAATAGACAGTTTTCGCAAAGCCCCCGAAACGCTGACGCGAATGTCTGTCCCCATTGTTCGCTGTTCTCTTCTGTCCCCATTGTTCGCTGTTCTCTTCGAGATGTCGAACATCGAACAATGGGTCATATGAATGCTTTTTCTTCAGATTTGTACAGCATTCCATTGCCTCGTGCATTTGTATTGCACAATTCAAGTAAAAGCATTAACCGGTACTAGTCTTTATTCATATGACCCAAACTGATTGGCGTTCGCGTTGGCGTTCGGGAGCTTTTCGAAAACCATATTAGGGAGTTTTCGCAAAGCCCCCGAAACGCCAACGGAAACGCCAAACCCATTGTTCGGTGCCACGAAGAGAGCACTGAATAAAAGGATAGACGTTCGCGTTGGCGTTTCGGGGGCTTTGCGAAAACTGCCTATTCTTACAGCCTCCTCCGAAATCACGCGAAGGACTAGGGGCCTGCTCCGCTGATTTCCGGCCACTTCCCCACGCTGGTGATTCAAATTTTACTGTACGCATTGTCAGCATATCCGGTCCTGAGCTGATAGCAGACGATGCATTCACAAAATCATTTGTTGACTCGGAAGGAAAGCTGGATAGCCAATGATTTGCTGCGATATGTAAACAATATGTTATATGCCCACAGTGGCCCACGGTTCGTTTTACATAGCCTTTGCAGTGTGAAGCAATGGCCATGTTTGCATGAAATTGCGTCCATTCTTATGCAAAATTGCAATTTTTGAGCGAAATGTGGCACACAATTGCCTCTACTTCTACTCATATCTGGCCCAGGTAGTACTGCACATGTGTATATAGTAGACTTTGCTTTAGACGCCCTTGGTGCAAGATAAATATGCATTTTGTAAAAAACACCTGTACGAATTGTCAGTATTTTCTCGCTTGGTCAGTCGAAGTGACTGTACGCATTGCCAGTTGGTATAGTTGAAGTACTGTACGCATTGTCAGCTTTATTTGTTTGCAATATTGATGGTTAAATCTGCCTTTTTTCGGCCTCGGAGTACAGCAAATAACATTAACATAAGAAAATGTACACCTCTAGTACTAACAGCTGCATGTCGAAGTGTTTAGCTGTATAGCCTATATATGAGAGTGTCCCACTGGCGACTTTTCCCACGACAAGGGGAGAAACTGAAGTCTGCGACATTCCCTCGACAAGCTGCGATATTTAGCATCACAGAGCCAGAAAACCACTGCCAACATAGACGACAGTCTACGAAGACTTTTCATCCGTTCCTTGTCGCAGGCCGAAATTCGCCAGTGGGACACTAGTATTGGCTGACACGTGGAATGCTGATTGCGGAACGCGGAAGCGGAAAATGAAATGCATTTTCGCATACAACATATCGCTTCCGCCGGAGATTTCGAGTCCCTATACCGCATTCCGGATGTCTGGTAAACACAGCTTTAGATGGCCTGGATTTCAGCTCTCCATCCCTCCTCCAGGATTCTATGGACCATGTCAAGGACATAACGATTGTCTTATTTGAAGGACTGCTTTAGGGGAATAGGCAACCATGTGATGATGGCCAGAAAGTCCATCCCCTGGGAGCCCAACCACGTGATATGATGCCCACCCAGACAGTCCAGTCCCCGAGAGCCCAACCACCTGATGATGGCCACAGACAGCCGAACACCCAGGAGACCAACCACGTCCACCTTTGTGTGCGGTCTGCGGAGATAGGCTGTCCTCAAAAGCTATCTTATCTCGCATGGTCACCCAGCACAGGGTCGGATCCAGGGTGCGTGGAGGCGTATGCTCCCTATTTTTGGCAGAGACATGATTGTTTCAGCATGAACAATATCGAGTATTTTGCTCTCAGATGCCAGGAAAATGCATCTAATAACTTGTCAAGTTTTTCTGGGGAGGGCCCCCAGACCCTCCTTTGGGCTTCGCCCTTTCGGTGCTCACCACCCCTTTCTACCAACACTGGATCCGACCCTGCAGCGTCATCGTCAGGGAAAGGATATGATTGCGCCGTCTGTGGCAAACGATTCTACTTGAAGAAAAGGCTAGGTGACCATTTGACTTTGAACTCCCATACGGGGATGAAGCTTCACGTTTGTGACACATGATGTGGCTCCAGGTGTGAAAGAAATGCAAGTCCCCCAGTAACCAAAGTCCCCTCTTATTGTTCAGCATATGGGATTAGAATATGGCTAGAGAGGCTATTGTTTGGCGGACTTGCATTCCTAGGACGTTGATTCCTGTCACACCTGTTCGCCCATAGGCAGGGACTGGCGGCACACAAGAAGGGGAAACATGGGAGGTATGAGATATCGAAATAATACTGCATACAAAAGGGAACGTGTTGGGCTCCCGGGGGTTGGGCTGTCTCCGGCGACGAAACATCAGCATGGAGACAGATTCTTTGCTTGAAACAGATCATACGTCCCCGTAATAACCATAAAAGGACTGGTATCGTGCTGCCATCCTCCAACTCCAGTAACTTTGGTTACTGGGGGACTTGCCTGAAACAGAACATACTTCCCCGTAATATTTAACTGTAAACGGACTGGTACCGGTGCTGCCATCCTCCAACCGCAGTGCTCTTATTACCTCGTTATTTAGGAGAGCACTGAACGTTACGAGAAGCGAGGTACGAGATTATTTTTGCCAGCCGGCGAACACAAATGAAGTACACACATTTCAACTGACAATGCGTACAGAGGGAAATTTCATTTGACTGACAATTCGTACAGTAGTCTGGCAAAATCTCAATAATTTTCACTGAAGCAAATATAAAAACTCGGCCAGGAATGGTAGGAAGTATCGAATACAAACCTTATTGTGTGAGCACTCATCATGAATGCCCTATCTCCACTTGCAAGCGCATGAAATGCCAAAATGTGCCGAATTGGCTGACTTCTAGTGCATTTGGCCCTTGGATAGGCTATTATGTGAATAAAAGGATAATTATCTGAGGTTATCTAGGTGTCTTATGACATAACGTAGATGACTTTTCATGAATCTGCCCCATTATCATGAACACTAGTGAGCCAAACATGATTTTGTGAATGCATCGTCTGCTATCAGCTCAAGACCGGATATTCTGACAATGCGTACAGTAAAATTTGAATCACCAGCGTGTTCCCGTATATGTCAGGATCCTGACAAGTTTGGTGGCCGCGGCCTGTCTCGTATTTGCGGAGCGGCTCTGGGACAGGGGACTAGTCTAAGGCTCCAGTTCCATAGAGCTCACGTTGACACTTTTCACGCGCCACGCTTCACGTTTTCCTTTCGTTCCTCGATTCAGCGCACAACGAGACACACATTACCTGTCCTGTGACATGCTTTCTCCGAGGAACGAAAGGAAAACGTGAAGCGTGGCGCGTGAAAAGTGTCAACGTGAGCTCTATGGAACTGGAGCCTAAGATACATGCAAACCTGTGAGGTCACTCGAGCACCACTCCCACGTGCCCCATATTGATGCCAGGTTTGTATACTTACTATTCTTTCTATTAACGCTGGGCCTCGACGATTTTGTCTATGATGGTATCAATGATAGCTGAAATTGCAAAAGTATCATGGTCGTAGCAACTTCATTCATGTTGAAATGTGGATCTCCCAAACCGTATAGTCGGCTGCTGTGTCGCAACAACAGAAGGTATTTGGATTTATAATGCCCGGTTGTTCAGCCTTGGCTTAAGCCAGAGTTGGGTCGATCCCGACATAAGCGTGGCTTAAGCCAGACTTATATCGGGTGGCCCAAAAAAACGTGTCGAACTTCAAATTTCGATTTTTCAACAACTGTCCGTTATAATTCAAAAAAAATTTGGCACCATATCATTTAAAGATGTTTTGTTTAAGGCGGGGGGCTACCTATAGCTGAGCTCATTCCCTAGTGGCAATCTACGGAACTGGCCTTTGTGCGCTTTCAAACGACGAGTCATTCACATTCAGATTAAATCCGATCACCCTGATATACTGTTTTCGAAAACCAATCTTCAGTGTACGTGCCGACCCTAAATCTTTTGTGTCCACTGCGGGTATTGTTCAGCTCTGTCGCTGGTGCTTTGGTCACAAATGGCCGAACAGAGTTTACTCGAAGAGCGCGAATCGTGCAAATCTACATAATAAAGAAGTAACTTGCCAGCGGTATGGAAATTTTCAAATTTCCGAAACAAGTTTTCTCTTTTTTGGACACATATATTTGAAAAAATTCTTTTGGATGTTATTGCCATATGTGCATTCTAGGGCAACACGATCGCCTTTTTTGGATAGTTAGTCGGGAATATGAAAAATTTCAAAAACTGTAAATCGAGCCCTTTTTTGGCATTAAAGAGTTTATACCAATTAAATGGAAAGTACTTTCGTAAAAAACCGGATCGTTATGCCCTGCAGGCATCAGGCCTGTATGTTACAGACTATGTGGGAAACTGATGTGTCGCATCCCAAGTCTGCAAAATTGCTTGCGAACTCAAATTTTGACAACTTGTTATGACTTAAGGGGCATGTATAGAGGCCACTGAGTGAAGTACCACAAGTGGGACCCATCCAAAAAGTTCAATATCCGTGAGGTTGACAGCCAGAAGGGCATGACCATCAGTGTCTATACGTGCATGGCTCACTGTACGCTGCACACACACACTAATTACACAAGCTCCATTGTCTTTACGAGACATTACATCACCTGAGCTTTGGTGCAATCAAACTCCAAGCCACCACCGTTTCCGACTAATCAAGTAACGTAAAACGCAAAAGAATGACTATTGCTAGAGACAACGAGCAATTAAAATGTTGACTTAATCACTAATCGTCCATAATCACCGGTGAAACTTGCAGTCCATTTCAAATTTCACAGAACATGGGACCTACCATATTGAGATACTCGAACTACTTTCGAATTTCAGCTCGGTCCAGTCGGGTCGCACCCGAACTCCATAAATTCCTCGGTTATCATGGTTATGTACTTTTCTGACGTCATAAATGTGACCGACATCGTTACTCGGGTGGAATGAGGACCGAACTCAACCACTCACGTGACAACAGCAAAAAATTGTCGAATTCACTGGAAAATGTGTAGTGCATGCGCAACACATTAAGTGCGTAGCTGTGCGAGACTAGGTTGAAAGTAGTTCGAGTAACTCAATATGGCAGCTCCCATGGTTTGTGAAATTGCAAATGGACTGCAAATTTCACCGGTGATTATGGACGATTAGTGATTAAGTCAACATTTTAATTGCTCGTTGCTTCTAGCTATAGTCATTCTTTTGCGTTTTACGTTACTTGATTAGTCGGAAACGGTGCTGGCTTGGAGTTTGATTGCACCAAAGCTCAGGTGATGTAATGTCTCGTAAAGACAATGGGGCGTGTGTAATTAGTGTGTGTGTGCGGATATTGAACTTTTTGGATGGGTCCCACTTGTGGTACTTTACTCAGTGGCCTCTATACATGCCCCTTAATTAACTCCATCGTAATTGGTCAAAATGAACAATTCTTTCACAGAACGGGAGCATAAAGGTTGTAGCTAAAACATTTTGTTGACATCAATTAGTTACTTTTTGTCATGAATATGTTAGGACGCTTGTTTTCAAAGAGCGTCAATAATGTCGGCATAGGTAGCCCCCCGCCTTAACGTATAAAATTTTTACTTTGATAGCTTTGGTATTGAGGCCGTATGACTCAATTTAAAAATCATAGGGAAAAAATGCGATTCCGGAGTCCCATAAGAAATGGGTGGATAAAAATTTCCCGAACTTTAAATTTTCATTTCTCAAAAATACTTTACTACAACTTAATGAAATTTTGTCTAACACCGCCTCGTGATATTGGCGCTAATATGTGAAAGTATTAATCCAATAACTTCAGTGTCTACGCCGTGGCGCTAATTACTACAACACCATATTTGAAGCTAGCGTTTCAAAGTTTCACCATTGTCTCTTAAAATAT
>NMRB01002053.1:1623-13363 GCA_002633025.1 Notospermus geniculatus | reverse complement strand
CGAATGGGTCAATGTCGTCCTGGGTATACCTTATGTTTACCCAGGATCATCCTGGGTCTTTACCCAGGACGGCCCTGGGTAAACATAAGGATCCTTAACATTACCCAGATTTGAGTTCCCAGTGGTGTAGTGAGGTTGATATTAGCGTAAATCATGAATGAAGGGTGGCCTCGAACTAGGCCTATAGCTCCTAACTCCTTGAGAATTTACTATCGGTCACTTTTGAAAAGTTGTAGGGATTGGTCTTTTCTCCCTATTCCACACCCCGGAGCAGGTATAGCGGTAATTTTCAGCCCTTTCGAGTTATGATCGTACTGCGTGTTCTGCAAAAAGTAAATTCATGAAAATGACAAAATGCACACGGATTATACATGTTCTACCTAGGCCTATCGCTCCTAAGTCCTTGAGAATTTACTATCGGTCCCTTTTGAAAGGTTGTAGGGATTGGTCTTGTCTCACTCTTGCAAATCCCGGAGGAGGTATAGCGGTAATTTTCAGCCCTTTTTAGCAATGATCCTACTGCATGTTCTCTGCCGAAAGAGACGCATGTGCCAAATTCCATCCTCGGAGTGAACAGCACGATTCGGCGGGAACTCCCAAGCTGGGTAAAGTTAAGGATCCTTATGTTTACCCAGGATGATCCTGGGTAAAGAAAATGATTACCAAGGAAAATCCTGGGTAAACATAAGGTATACCCAGGACGACATTGACCCATTCAACGTCAGAGAAGTTCTGACATTCGCACGGGAAGGTAAGACCACCGATTTCCTGACAATTGCAAAGTGAAATTTCAGAATTTCTTCCAAGTTAGATAATTTCAAATGGTTTAATATCACACTTTTGGTGGAAATAATATCACATATCTATCGCATACATTGCATTGTAATCATACATTCTCCAACACTGGGGCGCAAGGCAAAATTACGGTATTGGAGAATGATACAGTCACCAGCGGTAGCGCTGGCTGTCGACAAAAAGCGGAAATGCCATGGCCCTTTAATGGTACTGTCACACCTTGCCGGATAGCATTAACGGACGCCTGACGGAGAAAAAGAAAATTATTCGGTGGTGACAGTCGTCTCCGTTGCCGCTGGAGGCCCTCACGAACGGAAGAAAATAGAGGTCCACCAGGGTGTACGTTGCTGTCTGTTCGGGACCCGTTACATGTACGGTAGTAATACTGTACTTATCATGAAGTCATCAGTTTTATCCTGTGGACTCCGTTACCCATCCGTCATTCATCAGTCTCCATGCGTTCCTTATCAGGTAATCGTCCGCTGAACATACGGTACACCTCCGGTTCACCCGTTGCAGGTCCGATAGTAGTCCGATCGCGAGTGAAACTCCACCGGACGTCAACGAATGCGAACTGACAAGTACAGGGCGAGCAACGAACGAGTTCCGAACAAAACGAATGCACAGCGCACAACCACCGTTCAAATAACGGACGCTTTTGCCCGGTGGTGTTCGTTCCATCCGGCGGAAAGTTTTGTGCATGCACAAAACTTTCCGCCGGATGGAACGGACCTCGCCTGACAAGGAACGCATTTCCCGAACGAGAAACGGGCAAGAAACGAATGCGAACGGAAATGAACGGATTCAAAATTTTGCTGTCCGTCGGACGTCCGTTAACGCTGTCCGGCCAAGTGTGACAGTAGCATAAATACTAGTAGCCTGAATTATACAGTGTCGACATCTTGCGGCAACGATGCGCACACGGTTGGACCTACAGCCCGTTATAAGAAATACTGTACGAGGATATGACATGGAACCCAGAATTGGAGAACATCGCAAACGGCGGAGGCCTACCGAGTGAGGCCGAATCGGTAGATGCCGTCCTGGGTAACCCTAAGGTTTACCCAGGACCAACCTGGGTAACCCTAAAAGTTACCCAGGACGATCCTGGGTAAACTTTAGTGTACTAAAGTTTACCCAGTTTGAAATTCGCGCGATACAGGTGCCCATGCCTCCACAGCGCCGCTGGCAATTTCCCGCGCCAGTGCATATAAGTTCATCCAGAACTAGCCACTGCAGTTTGACGTCACGTTTACCCCTTCAAACAGTTCGCATTTTCTTTCCACGAACTTAACCAGTTTCTTTTTGATTTCTCGCACTTTAGATGTGAACTAACCGTCCCTATAAGGTGCGATCGAATTCAAATACATCTGCAAATCCTCCGCAGCTACACGAGTGACGTTATCAGCTGCCATTTTTGCCGATTTGATGAATTTCGTTCACTGATGTATGACTAAGTGCCGTTTTCAAGATCCTCGACCGCAGGTGTAAAAGTGCGAGAATTTCAAACTGGGTAAACTTTAGTACTCTAAAGTTTACCCAGGATCGTCCTGGGTAACTTTTAGGGTTACCCAGGTTGGTCCTGGGTAAACTTTAGGGTTACCCAGGACGACATCTACCGATTCGGCTCGAGTGAGCAGCGTGCAGTTCTGCACACCTTTCCAAGCTGACCCACAGATAGCGATCGTGATCGATAGGTCAAGATGAAGAAATATAGGGCTTATTGCGTAGAAAACTCCGCCGAAGAAATTCCGTGGTGTTCTCGCTTTGGAAATCCCGTCCCAGACCCTTCGTCACATATCGACCCAACCGGGCCAACGTTACCCTCAACGATAAATTTTGACCCCAGGAATCGCCCTGTGGATCCGCAAAGATCAGTATATCTGAAAAAAATGCTTTTAAAATGACAAAATGATTTTATCACTAAGCAAGTATATCACAGATTGGGAAGTCCCCGTTCTGCCGTACTTGAATTTCCGGGTATCGAGACGTCACGTGATCTTATCTGCTCTCAGATTGGTCAGAGAAGCTCTGACAGTCGCATGGGAAGGTAAGACCACCGGTTTCGTGACAATTGCAAAGTGAAATTTCAGAATTTCTTCCAAGTTATATAATTTCAAACCTATGAAATGGTTTAATATCACACTTTTGGTGGAAATAATATCACATATCTATCATACGCCTATAAGCCGCCTCCACATTATAACGTGTACGGGAAAATCTCCGCATTCGTTGGCATACGCTGAAGTTCGTTTGGACATTGGGTCATATGAATAAAGAGTAAATGCTTTACTTGAATTTGGCAATACACAAATGCACTAGGCTATGTTGTACAATTTAATGTGAAGTAAAAGCATTTGCCAGTCTTTATTCACATGACCCGTGTTTTGAATTCGTTGTTACATGTATTCGTTTTAAAGCTGGACTGCATGAACAAAAACTGGAGATTCCAGCTATGAAAAAAGACCACCACGCCACGGTGGTGGTCAAGAGAAATACAAACGACCATATGGCACTTTCAAAACACCTCCAAAACATGATACACTACCAGCATATTTGGTGGCGCCACTGTATTCTCCATGAGTCGGTCGATGGAGTAACATTGAGAGATGGCGTCCAATGACGTAAGCAGACTCCATACCTCCGGCAAAACCCCAACAGGGCTACGACGCCGGTAATGACTAACTAACTAACTAACTAACTATTTGGGCGATTTTGATTGCAAAACTGCCGTCTCAGTTGAAGGGAGAAATAAAATGGCTGCCTAAACAGCAGACCGTTTTACTCACTCACCGCGAATAAAGTAATAGCCCTACGCGCCAAATATAGACCCCGTTGCAGGATAACCTCGAAATCTGCGTATAGGATTCCATGTCAACGTCAACTTCAGCCGTTTCACCAACCCATAAGAAAAAGCCAAACTTGTTTCGTATTATAAAAACTAATATACAATCGCCGTCGTATCCCAACATCTTCTAGGAAATTTGTCGTTCAGAAACGGATATACCCTCTAAAATACACCTAAAAACCACCTCCTAAAAAATTGCGCAGCATTTCTGCTCAAAAGTTCTCACAGAAATAAAACAACCGCACTAGAATATAACTACATGTCAAATTTCAAACATTGCTCTTGCAACAACAGAGATACAGCACAAAATGTTGCTAGACACACACGGACCAAGCCAGACAGTGTTGAAAATAAGGGTCACCTTGTGAACCGATTAACAAAATTAAATTTAGACGAATGTAATACATGTTTGATAAACACTAATTCCGAAATTTTCTAAGTCAGGAAGAGATGTCGATTTTTACCCTGACAATAGGGCCTGGTATGACCGACGATATGACAAGGGTAGTTAGGAGAGTTGCACGCATATTACGAGAAATGACCAATCGTCTGTGCAAAGGCCTAGACCTTGAAAACGTTTGGTCACTTCTTCTGTTGTATCTACGTTGTCAAATCGTCGATCATACCAGGCCCTATTGTCAGGGTAAAAATCGACATCTCTTCTGGACTTAGAAAATTTCGGATTCGGTGCTGGCTTTGACGGCGGGGTATACGCGAGCCTACTGTATATCGACTGGACCTCTTTCCTTTCGTCTGTGATATGCCTGATAGCTGATATGCCTGATAGTTGTAAATAATCGATGTCCTAGCATTGAATAAACGCCTGCGCCTAGGCCCACCGTCCTTGTGTGTCGAGTGGACGCGAGGTGGGCAACGCGTATTAAGCCTGCCGCACACTGGAGCTATCTGCCGAGCAAAAAGTCAGTCGAGACAGTTTGCCCAGCAGATAGCTCGCGTGTGCGCGTATTTTTCGGTGGGTTTTCTACCTCGCCACGCAGAAAACTCACCGAAAATACGCGCAAGTAGTATAGCATGTCGTTTTCGACCCTCAAATTGAGACGGCTCCTAATAGTGTTTCCATTAGAGGGGGCCGCCTCGATTTTTCGACCTCAATTTGAGGGTCGAAAACGACATGCTATACTACTCACGCACACGAGAACTATATGCTGAGCAAACGGTCTCGACTGACTTTTTGCTCAGCAGATAGCTCCAGTGTGCGGCTGGCTTTACGAAAACATCAAAATATGCAATATTCCACCTCTCGTCTGCAAAAAAGTTCCCAACCTCGTCCCCAGTGTTCTTCTCCCCAAAGCAAACATATACATATCGTTGGTGACCAGGGCAGGCCGCATAGAAACTCCGCTAGTGCTTCGACAGCCTATCGGTGTTAAAATGCATGGAAAAATGTACAGCACTATCGGCAGATGGGCTCCGCTAGCGCTAGCGGAGTTTCTACGCGGCCACCCCTGGTTTCCCGGTATGGCTGGCGAACCACTTCGTGGAAAGTGGCCTAAAGAGCTGCGGATCGGCCGAAACGGGCTATTTCTTTGGCGCAAGCATCAATTTCCATTAGGCCCCGATTACATAGAAGTATACGGTATACGAAAACGCTGGTTAACAAAGGCTTCAAATGGATTCACGACCGTGAAGCCATTGTTAACCGGCGTTTTCGTATACCGTATACTTCTATGTAATCGGGGCCTTAATGCCATCAGGTCATGTGACCATGCTGACGCCACTCCCGGGAAATCACCCTCCATCAAGTGACACGGGAAATCAGCGCCCGTAGATTCTTCGTTGACATGTCAAATCAGAAAATCCATCGTAGTTCGTCACCACAATATAGCTTCGTCGATATCAACCTCAGTGAAGGCTATCAAAAAATAATAGTCCCGGTTTTGACCGAATGAGTAACGACCTGTAGTGGCAACAAAAGGCCAAATCAATTGTGTGCAACAATATTTACTAATAATCTTCGTAACATCATGTTGGTGCCATCTCGTGGTAAAAGTGACACACTAGTATCCGTCGGAGTTACCAAAGTCAACGTATTTCAGGTCCTGGAATTTCTAAGATCATCATATCCGATTTCCAAGATCACCAAACAATGTCTCGGCGAATTCCAGTACTCTTCGGCCACAACCAAAGACTGGTGAATGTCGACTTCGATGATTTCGAGAAGACTAAGGAAGCCATTCGACAGAAATGGAAACTGAGTGGAGACTTCGTGTTACAAGCTCCCTACGGAAGTAAAGGAGAATACATGGACATTGTAGATAACGACGACCTCAGTGACTTCAGGGATGTAGATTCCTTGAGTGTGCATCTGTTGGATGGTCCACCAGGTGCAGCTGCGGGACCGAATCTTGGGCCGACCCCACCACCTTCGTACGAACAAACTGTGCAAACAGCAACATCGACGGTGAGTAACCTGCGGCGACTTTCATAGAAAAAAATGATTCTTTCAGCTAAGCTGGAAACTGCCATCGTATCATTTGAATTTGTTGTTGTGGTAGCATTTTTGTGAAGCTGTGTGTCTTTTAGGCCTACGCGCAGGCCACTTCTTGTCTCTCAAAAGTTGCTTAACTACCGCTCAGAGGCCTTCGCCCGCAACCGATTGACGGTTGACGGGCGTATTCGAATCCTCGTTCTTGACCACACTCATGCTCACCCAGTTCATGTAAATCTTTACTCAACTCGAGAATGACAGTCTCGAACGCCGAGAACGCAACCCGTGTCGGGTCAAGAACGTGTTCTCCTCGCTCCCCACTCAGCGGAGTTTTGAGAAGAACACGTTCTTGACCAGACTCGAGTTGCGTTCTCGGCGTTCGCGATTGCCGTTCTCGAGTTGAGTCAACATCTACATGAACTAGGTCAGCACGAGTGTGGTAAAGGACGAGGATTCGAATACGCCCCGAAATTGGGGTGTGTAGTCCACGACCCAATCGGAGTTTGATTGTTTAGAACTTTAAAGATCATTCAGTGCAGATTTGCGTTGCGGATTAAGATAGGTTGAAACGGTTTTTGCTTCATATCCAGCCTGAACCTGTGGACAAGAAGATGACAGTAAAATACGAAGGTTCGCGAAAACTGGTTACTATAGATACCCAGAACCTCCAGAACACGAAGCAAGTGATTCGACAGAAGATTCCAGCGATACCAGACGACGATTTCGATCTTTTTGCTGAGACACCAGGGCAGGAGGACACCCTTATCACCAACGATGCTGACTTGAGTCAATGCAATGATGCCAAAGCATTCCTTGTTCGTCGCCCGATGGCTCAATCTTCAACACCCAAACCGGGGAAGACGGTAAGTACAGTGGGTTTGCTCTCGCACATTCAAGCAGGATCGAGAAGCGACCCCTCTAAAGACCAAGGGTCGTTAACAAGATATCGGTAGATTGGCAAGTGGTCAGGGGTCTGTCACGACGCCTCAGGATTTTCGGACCTGATCCAATGTGTCCCCCTTCTCTGCAACATTCCATCCGGCCAATGTACAGGACACAGATAAAGTTTGGGGGGCTTTGTGGACAGGCCTAAAGCATAGCAAAATGATGAGAAACCACCCGTCTTATGGATACGAAAGTAACAGCCATGCTGACAGACAAAGGCTTTGTGGTAAAGAACCCCAGTTTCCCTGAACCTGGTACCTAATCAGAGTTTCTTGAGGCCAACGGTTTTGGTTCCGTGTTCAATGATAGCAAGAGTAAATAAAGATAGAGTATTGTACAGGAAACGATACCCTTTGATTGACATCTTGTAAAAAAATTATGCAAGGCTCTAAAGTTATNAGAACTGAATTTCAGGCTTTGCAGGCGTTTATGGCGCCGAAAATGGCATATAATGCAGGTAGGCATGACAGGCCTGCCATTACGGCTGTCGAAGTAAATTTCGGTCGAAAATTGCCTGTAAAATCTTTAAACGTGAGTATGACACAGTGAATTCTTGCTTGTTTATTGACAAAAATTGTATAAGTTTACGGTGAGAAGTTTCCGTCCCCTCCACGCAGGATTGTAGGTGTTATCTGCCAAAACAAATATTGTATTTTGTACAATCATTGCGCGGTTGGGCGCGACAAAGTCACGTGCACGTTTCCATCACGGTACCGCGTGACGGCCCAGTCTGGTGGCGCAACGTGTGTTCAAGGTAATGATCGTTGGTGCATACGGCCCTAAATGACCTTAACTGACGTTAGGTAATCGCTATGTAACCATACCTCCACCGACGTCAGCACAAAAGACTGGCCTCGTGCACAACCTCGACGACTAAAGCCTTGTTCACACTGCAGGCGCTATGCGACGCGGTGCGATGCGATGCGAAATTTTTCTTGCCTGGTTGTTCCAATTGTTAAGCCTATAGCTGTTCACACTTGCGGTGGGACGCGATGCAGTAAGAAGCGGTAGGGCGCGACGAGCCGCTCCTGCAGTATTTTTCCGCGTCGAATCGCCTGTCGGGATACTGCAATATTTGTCACAATTTGAATGACGTGAATGATGTTATTTCTGCTAATCATGACCACCGCACGCAACCGCGTCGCGCCGCGCTGCGCTATGTCAAAACTGACACCGCTTGGCTTTTTTTCAACGCATTGCACCGCGCCGCCACTGTGATCAAGGGTTTGTCAGTTGCTTGAATGTGCACACACATTGAAACTGATCATAGTCGGCGTAAAATCTGATCCAATCCAATCCAATTGCCTGATAATAATAAAATTTGAATTGAAGATCAACATTCACAGTGTCCAACTTGTATTACATTGTTATGTCACTTACCGGCAAGTCATGTCAGCCATCACCCCATTCAAATTGTTATCGCACGCGGTCATTCTTCGCTAGGCTTGAGATGGTGGGACAATAAAGTGGACAGGTCATTATTGTTTCTCACCATACCCCCACCCTATTATCTTCAACTTCGGACTTAGTCATTTTTTCCGAGTTCAGGAGTGGGACAGGTAAGTGGGAATTTAGAGTAAATGGGCTACAGAGACCATGACCATTCGAATTTAACACAATAGCAGCCTATTGTGCAAATAGACGATGCACCGATTTTGGCGTGCATTCTTTGCGCCGACCTGCCACAGCAATATTATAAGGGGCAATATCTTGAGAGAAAAAAACACTAGAAATGTGTAAGCACGGTAGCTTAGGCCTACCCCGCAGCAGCAACTGAATCTGTAAAAACAAATAAATTAAAGCTAGCAGCACATATCACCACTTTCGTTGCTCGTGCAGGCAATTTTCGTTGCCGGCAATTCTTGTGTCGGTTGCCGGTTTACAGCAGACGTCACCACTCAGTGGTCTCGTGCGCTACTGATGGTCACGTATCACCACAACTGGCAACTGCGAGCAATATATTTTCGTGGTAAGAAATCAAACTGGTTTGATTTTCGGCAACTTGTGGCAACTCGTGGTCACCACAGAATCCCCCCTCCCCCCATGCCCAAAACGTCTTGGAGTAAAAAAAGGAACAAGTGGATGGATATGTCCGCGTGAAGACTTTACGAAGTAGGAAATCGAACGATTGAAACTTTCCAAGATAGGAAATCGAACGATTGAAACTTTCCAAGATACCAACTTCCTATCATTGGTTTGGTGTAAATCTTGAGAACGCTGAAGCCACTTTCTCCGGCTTACGTACCTGTCAACATGGAAGCAACCATGATGGTCAGAGCTAGGACAACCAGACCGGTGATCTTCATTGTTGGAAGACACAGCAATGTCGTCAGAACTTCGTGGACAATATGAATGATGTCCAAATACACTGAGAGGATTACATAAATGATCGGGATGTTTGCAATGTTCAGCTGTTGGCAGATGATTCTGACAATCAAAATCTGATTAATCATGGAGTGAGCAAACAGCCTGTGACAGCGTGAGTATTGTCAATTTTCTTCCAGGTGCGCGTGACGGAGTCGGGGAACAATTTCATTCGGTCAATACTGGCGTTTGAGTACGGCGCCCGTTACGGGACATGTATTATTTTTTTAAAATCTCGCACTGCGTGTTTTAATCTCGCACTGCGTGCTTTAATCTCGCACTGCGACTTTTTAAAGTCGCACTGCGACTTTTAATCTCGCACTGCGACTTTTTAATCTCACAATCTCGCACTGCGACTTTTAATCTCGCACTGCGACTTTATAAACTCGCACTGCGTCTTTATAAACTCGCACTCCGACTTTATAAACTCGCACTGCGAGTTTAAAAAATCGCACTGCGACTTTATAAACTCGCACTGCGATTTTTTAAACTCGCAGTGCGACTTTTTAAAGTCGCACTGCGCCTTTAATCTCGCACTGCGACTTTTTAATCTCACAATCTCACACTGCGACTTTCAATCTCGCACTGCGACTTTATAAACTCGCACTGCGTCTTTATAAACTCGCACTGCGACTTTATAAACTCGCAGTGCGACATTTTAAACTCGCAGTGCGACTTTTTAATCTCGCACTGCGAGTTTATAATCTCGCACTGCGACTTTATAAACTCGCAGTGCGACTTTATAAACTCGCAGGGCGACTTTTTATACTCGCACTGCGACTTTTTAATCTCGCACAGCGACTTTATAAACTCGCACTGCGACTTTTTAATCTCGCACTGTGTCTTTATAAACTCGCACTGCGACTATTTAAACTCGCAGTGCGACTTTTTAAACTCGCACTGCGACTTTTTAAACTCGCACTGCGACTTTATAAACTCGCACTGCGACTTTATAAACTCGCACTGCGACTTTTAATGTCGCACTGCGACTTTTTAATCTCACAATCTCACACTGCGACTTTTAATCTTGCNATTGGGCTGAAGGGAACTCTTGGAGGGACAATGGTGGCCATGAGGAAGGTAGATTCCAGTAATCCTGGCATGCCTGGCAAATTCTGTACGCATCAAATGAAATAAAATGTTTCATTGTTTCTCATCGTTGGGTTTTTTGCATTTTGCGCCTGCTCAGTCAGAGGCCTCTTATTCATCTACGCATAAATCTTTCAGAGCCTAATTTTCTCCCGCTCCTCCATAAATCCTGACCTATCTACAGACCAAATCTGAGCCAAAAATATTGACGGGTTTGGGTTCCAGGAGATGTTTTAGAGATGACAACTTTTTTTTGAAACACCCTCTAGTTAGCTGAAGGTTTTTAAGTTAACTTACCAGAATTTAGCTGGCCAACTGCTGGTGTGTGTGCTATGTACACGTTGTCGATATGGATGTCTGAGCGAGGAAACCGAGAATCGGACAAATAAATTGAACGAATAAACGGTGGAGGTCTACTGACAGCCTAGTGCAGGAGAAACTCCTCTTTATGAGGCCTAGACCAGCCCGTATTTCACACCTGACTACTCAATCACAGAAGAATAGGAATTTAAATGAGGGAATAATTTGAAGTAGAATGTGTAAAGCGTTACGTACATGTGGGTTTTCCACGTGTTGGGGCATGAAGTGTGTTACGCTCTGTCAATGCTTGGAGGCATGATATTGTTTAATATTATACCTCCATGGTCAGTGCTATAATTGTAACCGACTCGCTGTATGCGTATACACGCAAGCGTATAATGTGTTTTTTGTGCAGTGAAGAAAAGTGATTCGATTTAGATCTTCTCAAATAGCCCTACCACTTGGACATGGTATACGCTAAAAAAGGCACTGGTAAAGAAGGCACCGGTGTAAAAAGTCACGGTAAAAGGCAATGGTAAATGAAATGGTCAATGGACCATGTGCTCACCTGTATGAATGTACCCGAAGAGAGAATGACAAAATGATAAATCGAAACGTTCCTGGGCGAGCCAACATTGTGAATTTTTGGAGCATCGGAAAGAAAACATGTCAAAATACCATAAACGTACAAGTTGTATGACGAAAATGAAGGCACCTGCGGGGTCTATCAGTCGAAAGGAATGGGGAGCGCCAATTGGTCACGTGATGACTACTGATAGAGCAGACGAGACACCTAGCGTTGACCTAGGCCCATTGTTCGAGAGATGCGGTTCACCAAGCACGGCCAATCACACCTTGAATCGTCATGAATAATAGGTGGCATTGGTGTACTATCAGTTCAAAACCACGCGTATATTCTCGCGTGGTCTGCGTGATCGGTGTTCCCTATT
>NMRB01002052.1:99628-130201 GCA_002633025.1 Notospermus geniculatus | reverse complement strand
ATTGTGCAATTGTACATCTTACCTGTACATGTGTTGTGTGCTACAAAGGATTTAGTGTCAAATAACTTATATCTGGATACGTCATATTCGTCACGGTTAATGGATATGCATTTTCTCAAAAAAGGCTCTTGGATTGCAGTTAAGGTCTACTTTTACTAAACTACTAATCTTAACTTGTTCATTTTTCAGTTATCTCAATGTTGCTGAAATCCTGAAACAGACTTGTGAAGGAATGGGTTAAAATAACAATAGACCAACATCTATTATAGCCGTGGTTACACTACATAAAATCCCCAGGGCCCGTATGCATAAAGGAGGTGGTAACTATACCCTGGTTTAGCCTATTCTGAGAATTGTTAATCTTCTCTCCCTGGTTTAGAAAATTTGGTATGCATAAAACAAAGTATAACAATTCTGTGTTTAACTAAACTAAGTTTAAGCTTATTCCACAGTGTAGCGTTATGCCACGGTATTTGTGTGCAAAGCCTGCTGGAAATCTATTATTACATGATTTGGACCCTTTATGCAAATTAAGTCACAACAGAGTTATACCTGCCAAACAGTCAACACGTGCTCCCAAAGAGGCTGACAGAGAAAACAGCTTATTCCACGGTTTAATGTTATTCCATGGTATTGGAGTCTTTTCTCGCAATCAGACTGGTTTCATAAAATACAATGCATGTCATGTTGGTGATGCTTATCAGGGCTCGGTTTTTCGAAAGTCCCACTATCTCTATCATGGCGTTAGGTCTTCTTGACATTATCTCCTTCAAGCACTAATCCAAAATCATCGCCACGTTAGGTTTATAGTAGTTTTGAACAACCACGCCAATGGTTGCAATTATTTCAGTAATTTGGAGTCAGCAGCCCTTCAACAGAATAGAATTTGATGATGCACAGTGCTTCATTCTGCATTACTCTACTCCTTAAACATACCCCTTGGTAGGTTTAGGTTACACCAGCAAATCTGGCATATTAACACCACAGAATAAGCTATTCCATCTTTATGCATTCGGCCGCCTATTCCATGAATAGCGTTATACCACAGTTTTGCTTAAACCACTGTTATGCATACCGATGGTGGTACAACCGTGAAGTTATACCTGGAATAAGCTATACCTCCCCTAATCCACCTTTATGCATACGGGCCCTGGTTTTTTGCGGTCACACCTATAAATTGCCGGGCTTCAAGAAACCCGTGTTTGAAAAACACGGGTTTTTGGAACACGGCAAACTCGCCGTGCTTTTTGAAATCCCCGTGTTTTCGTCAGTACTTCGCAGGGCTACAGATGGCGAAGCGGTTAAGTGACATCATTTTCGCGCCTCAAACAATGTGGGCCTATACAGAAATGACCAAAGAGTCGGTGCATGTAGCGCAACTGTCGCCGGGCTACTTAACTACAGTGTAGTAGTGTGACCTCTCGCCGTGCTTTTCGCACACACATGTTTGACACGGGTCTGGAAAGACACGGGTATTTTCAACAGATGTAACCTTAGCAAATATGTCAGAGAATCTATAATGACTATAAATGTTGACAACTTGGGAATTACACGTAGGCCTATTTGTGTGTAAGTACTTCGCCCACAGGTGGTTAATTCAGTAGCTTTCCAATGCATTCTGGCAAATGGGAAGGATTATTACATGTACATGACCATGTAACTGCTCATATTCAAATGCATAGGGCAGAACCTGTTTTGTAACAGTGACCACACTTGCATGCCTTGGCAATCACATTTATTTGGAATGGGCTGTTCTTTCAGAGGGAGAGAGCCATTCACAGTGCTTACTAAACTAATTAGTCTTTTCTTTCCAAAACTGATTACAGTATTCTGAATATTTCTTTGCAATATTATAGATATTGCTATAATGTACTTTCATTGAAAGTGGTGTGCCAAAATATTTGTTTTTCTCAACTTTATGATCATTTCATTTCTATGATTCTGAACATGCCTTTGTTTTTTCTCTGATAATCCAAAAAATGATTAAGATAATCGATATTTTTGCTTTGGTATTATTAGACTAGATGGTTGTTAATAATACCCCAGAAGTGGAAATTCTCCACAATGACTGGAAGTGCCATTTATTCAACTTTGTAAAGTTACTTTGGAATACTGTTTAAGTGAACAGCCCCTTTGATATTTTGAGGTTACTTGTCACACTGTCAACTGATCAACATGAAACAAGTCTAAATTCATGCCTGCTTATCCAAGGACAGGACTGTGGTAAAATTCTCAGCCTCATGTGTCCGGGTGATTGAGATATCATGAGATTTTTATATTTTCAAGCTTGATAATTTGCAATATCTCTGCCCGTGGTTGATATAGAGACATGATATCACCCACACTTAGGTTATTGAGCATGCCCATTTCGATTATGCAATGACCTTGATGATCAGGTCAAGGTCAAACTTGATACATGTGTAATTTGAAATGTCTGTGGTAGCAGTGGAGGTTTGATAAAACCCATATTTAAGTTATTTAGGATGCCAACTTCGATTATGTAATAACCCTGATGATCATAGGTCAAGGTTAAGGTCAAGGTCAAGGTCAAACTTCCCAAAGAACTGATAAACAATGAAACTCACTGAACAGAAAGTGGATAGTATAACTTATAGTACAGTAGAGACCCCTATTATCGAGAGGTTGAAATATATTCTGGATAGCCCGCATTGGGGAATGAACGGCTTCGAAACCGACCATCAAACTATTACCCAAGAGGCATAATTCGGTATGTTCATTATAGTCTATTACCTACAGACTATTATGAAGACACCGAATAATGCCTCTTGGGCATAAAAGATTTTGCGTAGTGGAGAATTTTGCGGTGAGCGTTATTGACTTCGCCAGGTGGCAACATGCTGACGCCAATAAAGTTAGCGTCAGCGTTTATCGTAGGACTTCTTAACCTCTCTATTAACTACCACTGCCTGCTGTGAGAGCTGTCGAGGTTGTGGCCGGGTGATTATATTCCAATTGTTAGCTCACTGGGGTGAGCTATTACGATGGTGCATCGTCCATCGTCCGTCCTCGTCGTTGTCCGTTAGCAGGGCACGTTTCGTAACCGCTGGAGCTATTGATCTGAAACTTGGTACATATATACCCCTAGGTCAGATGACCCACGACACCAATTTTCGGTCCCATTTGACTCTCAGTTTGGCCACCAGGTGGCGGAAACCAAAAACACAAAAAGTGCAATAACTCCTGAACTAAAGACTAGATCATCTCCAAATTTTTATCGTATGTGTAGCTAATAAGGATACATAACATACACAACGGGTTTTTGATTTGACCTACTTTTCAAGGTCACAGAGGTCAAAGTTCGATCAAAGTGACGAACCTGCCACAGTTTGTCATTATTTTACCGAGCAACTTCATATCTTGCATAAACATGCATTGGAGGGGTACCTTAAAATACCAAGTTTCGGCCCGATTGGACATCCAATATGGCCGCCAGATGGCGTAACCTGAAAATCAAGTAAGTGCTATTACTCAGGAATGGCGTGACGCAGAGTGCTCAAATTTGATATTTACCTCCATCTAGATGACCTTTATATGCATGTCAAATTTCGGCCTGATTTGACTTCAAACATGGCCACCAGGTGGCATAACCCAAAAATCATCAAAGTGCTGTAACTCAGGAATGACTTGACCCAAAGCGCTCCAATGTGCTATGTGGTCCCCTGCAGATGACCTTTATGTGCATGTGAAGTTCCAGCCCGATCGGACATCCAATATGGCCGCCAGGTGGCATAACCCAAAAATCACCAGTCTTTTCTGGGAATGACTTGACCCAGATTGTTCACAACTGATATGTACCTCCCTCTGTCATTAGACTATTATGTCCAACCCAGTGAGCACATGGTCCATGGACCATTTCATTGAAATTCAGAAGTCTGAAAATCTTTTTTCCGGCGTATCATTTTTTGATAAAACCAGTGCTTGTAGGCTAATGAATATATTGTAATAAAAGCTGACAATCATTTTGTCCGGTGTACAAAATTTCATTGAAGTGCATTGAAAACTAACGAAGCTAATGGAATTTGAATTTAGTCCAGTTTGTTTGGCCACCCGATATAATGTAAAGCCAATAAGGTCTTCAAATGGGTAGAATGACGCTCTGGTCAGAATTTTGACCTGTGCCATATACTGTCACTTATTTACTTTGAAACGAAACTCCTGAAGGTCAGATGTAATTTTTTAACATGATTATCATGTCTTCATTTACAGAGTCATCGGATCGGTGTCGAATTCAGCGGACTTTGCTGCTGCTTACAACTGTCCAGTCGGCTCCCTGATGAATCCTGTGAAGAAATGTGCAGTATGGTGAGGCGAAACCCATACACGGCCCCATTTTCTCTACGAGATGCGATAGCAGAATTTGGACCTCTGTTATATTGGCTGTGGCACAGCCGAGGATTTTGAAACATCGATCATAATTTGATTTTTTTGTAATGAAAAAAGACGTTTCTTCAGTCGTGTGTATACTAGTATTTGATTACAGATAGGATACTAGGATACCCCAACATAGAACACAAAAAAATGACACACAAAATGATAGCATTCGCTGAGTAAAGTCGTCTCCGAATTTCGCAAATTTTCGACCTCAACTGGGGTCTTCCTCACAGGCACTTTCAGTAGAGTTCCCAGAAGTGAATGAGGATATCTGGGATCTCTAGAGATCTCCATAGTCTAAGTCAACCTAACTTCAACATGGGCAAAATGCCAGGCCTGTGCAACAGACACCATAAAGTGAACACAATAAACCACAGACCACAGTATTGACCAACTGACTTAGCACCACCATGGATTTGCTATGGGCTCATGGAAAGTAAAACAATTTACCCTAACATCATTAGGTAACTGCGACATGGATTATTATCTCCCCGCTTTTTGAAAAAGTCGGGGAGATATTTTTTTCCCTCCGCCGTCAGTCCGGCTGTCTGGCTGTCCGTCCATCCGTCCGAAAGTGATATCTCCTTCTAGACCGTTCAACGGAGGAGCTTGAAACTTCAGTATATATTAGGTACTCATCCACTATTGTGCACAACACTCTTGAAATTTTGATCCAACTCCCTGTCTTTCCACCAGGGGGCGATATGTGAAAAACACATTTATGGTCATTACTCCAAAAGTAATTGTGATAAAGTGATGAAATTTGGTGTGAAGGTTTATCTGTGACAGCTTCATAATATATCATACGGGTTTTGACCTTGACCTACTTTCAAGGTCACAGGGGTCAAACTTTAATAAAAACTAGGAGCCGTCCGAAAGTGATATCTCCTCCTGGACCGTTTAATGGAGGAGATTGAAACTTTGGTATATATTAGGTACCGGGTACTCATCCACTGATGTGCACAACACTCTTAGAATTTCAATCCAACTCCCTGTCTTTCCACCAGGGGGCGATCCGTGACAAATACATTTATGGCCATTACTCCTTAAAAGTAATTGTGATAAAGTGACAAAATTTCGTGTGAAGGTTCATCTGTAACATCTTCACAATATATCGGACAGGTTTTGACGTTGACCTACTTTCAAGGTCACAAGGGGACGAACATTCCTTAAAACCACAAGAAACATGTGAAAAACATGTCTATGGGCATTATTTGTAAACTATTTGTGATGAGATGACAAAATTGTGAGTGGTGGTGTATCTGGAATTTGCAATGTTTAGGTACCGTACTCGACTGCTAATGTGTCCAACCCCCAATGTATTTCGATCAAACTCAGCCTCTTCCCACCAGGGGTCAATATATGAAAGACACAGGAAAAATAACCATGTCACCATTACTTCCTGCAGTCGAAAGCGGGGAGATATGCGATGGGCTCCCATCGACATTGCTCTAGTTTACCACTGACTTGTGTTAGTTTTCAAGCTTGGCATTTTGCCCTTGTTGAAAGAAAGTGGGATCTCTACGAGAAAGTGCCTGAGGAAGACCACGGTTAGGGTCGAAAATTCGCGAAATTCGGAGACGAACTATTATTTGATTACAGTGTAATCTCATTGGGGACTTAAATTGTTTTAAAATTATTCATATTTCGGCATTGAATTCGATATGGGTAGTGCTACGAATACATCCTGGCATGGCCGTCCACAGGGACTTGCGGCATGTATTGCAGGGGTGGTGGGTGTTTCCGAGGTCCAAATGGCACCCCACGGACAATGCCCTGACCCCCGAGTGACACACCCCAATATATATATCGGGTGGCCAAAAAAATGACCCCCTAAGTATTTATAAAAGCTGGGTCCTTGATATTTTTGCAAGAACCGCGACGAGGAGATTCAGTGCGACTTCTTTGTCAGGCTCTTACGAAAATCTTGACAATCTGTAAGAAAATTGGGCTAATTACTCGGATAACACCTTTATATTTGAACTAGAAATTACCCGTGCTGCGCAAGGATTGTGGGGTATAAGTTATACTATAACATTAGTTCGCTTCAATGTCGGCCAATGCGCTGACGTCGCGATCATGACGCAAAGCAGGGGGTCACGCACCTGTAATGAGTGGCCAATGCATTTACCATTAGAAATGGCGAGATGCCTGTGCTCGTAGATTGGTCCCAGAGTTTTGTTGAAAGGAACCGTTCGGACACAACGTATCCCTAGCCTAATGCTTCAAACCGTAAAGTTTTCGTTGTGGGTTGACCGTGATAATTTCAGGGTTTGGGGGTACTGAAAATATAAGGGGTTATTTCGCACGATATTTCAATGCAGCCACTCCATATCAGCGTAGTAATACACTTAGCCCACTGGAAGACATGCTTATGATACCATCACTATCAAACTTTCCCAAAAGTTGAAAATTATTTTTCTCTTAATTATTTCTGTGTCAAACAGAATATTTAAGTGCCTTTTACTCGATATTATCTATGATAAATGGACAAAACTGGATTTTTAAAGATCTTCTTTTACCCTACGTTGATTGGTCAATTCCAGGCACGTGACCGGGGGCCAAAATGCACTGCTGACGTCAGAGGTATTCGTCACGCATGGACCGTTGCGTTACTGTGACGCTCCAACCAAGGCAACAGCAGTGACGTGTTTCGATTGTGACGTCAGAATCGGTCGACATTTTTGGGTGGAAAAAGGCGAACAAAGTGTGCTTTATGTGGATGTTATCGCTCCGTACGCATATTGAATGGTAGTTTAGTTTAAACATATTTTATTTCAAAAATGAAATGGGATTGAACAAATTAAGTTGAATAACTTACAGAGTTCTCTCCCTGTATACAAATAAATTGAACAGAAAAGAAAATATGAATAAACTGATAGATAAATAAATGAATTTAAATTACAGCAGGTGGCAAGGTGGATAGGGTGGAAATGGGGGGAGGGGGTGCCTTTGTCCGTTCATCATGTAGACTTCAATGCTATGGTAAGTAAATAATGCCAGTAGATAGGTAGCAATTTGAAAAGCCGATGAATCAGAATAACCGTATTATTGAATTACTCTTCAGTAAAGATGATAAACAGGAAGACAATTTCCGGTAGCTCGACTTGAAAGTGCCAGCCTGAAGAAGACCCCGATTGGGGTCGAAAATTTGCTAAGATTCTGGAAATTGACTTTCTGTTTATCATCATTTTGTGTGTCAATTTTTTGTGCTCTCTCTTTCTTTGGACTCTTCAGTAAAGGATAAGGGTAGAAGTCGTTTCGTACGGAGAATGAATATATTTTTGGACACTTTTCATAATTGTTATTTCTTGTGAAGTTAATTGAGGGTCACCATGTAATAAGATGTTAACTGTAATATCCGGAAGCCAAGCAAGTTCATGGAAAAGTATATTTCTTTCGTTAATAATTTGAGGACAATTCAGAAGATAATGAGCGGTATCCTCGAATGGGGCTCCGCATCTACATGAAGGGTTGTCAGTTAAATTGCAGGAAAAGAGGTGACAATTAAGACGAATACTTCTGTTACGAAGGCGACACAGGTAAACTGAGGCCACGCGACTTCCAGAAGAGAGCCAGAAATAAGGCGATTGATTTCTGATTAATTTAGTAACCTTGTTTTTAAACTGTGGAAAGGTGGATAATTCACGAACTGATGTGTCTAAGTGATTCCAAAGCTCTATAGTTGCAGGGATGAAGGATTTCCTAGATATATTAAGCGGAGTACTCGGAGTTGTCGTATTGGGGTTGCTTCTCAGATAATACGGTTGTGTGTCGGCGATTGTTACAGGAACTAAGTCAATAAGGTAATCAGGGGTCTTTGCATGTTGAATTTTATACATGAGAGAAATTGCCCTGATTTGGCGTCTAATGAATTTCTAGAAGAATAAAGTGTTAGACCCGTGGCAACCCTGGCAGCCTCGGGTTGTGTCTTTTCAAGTTTTTCTGCCTCTGGCCTGGTGCAGATTCCGCAAACAACTGATCTGTATTCCAGAATTGGTCGAACGTAACTAATATAGAGTGTGTTTAAAGTTGACTGCTTTAGTACGAATGTAAATTTGCGAAGGATTATTCTTTTAGCCGGTCTGACCATTTACATTTATTATTAAGAGTGACTCCAACATGAATGCTGCCGAACACATCTTTAAGGTGAACAGATGCATACTGTGAAAAATTAGAGAAAGTCGTTGGACAGTATCGGAGGAGTAGTGCATTACAGAAAACGCCTTGCACTAATAGAAAAAATAAAATAGGCTGCATACTTAAGGTTGAATTGTACCAAATAAATGTTTGGTTATTTATAATAAAGTGACAGAACCCATTTTCACAGGGTGATTAGTTAGGAGGTTAAACTAGATTATAAGAATGAAAAATTGGCAAATTTCCCGTTATTTCAACTGAAACAAAACACCTTTGCAAAATGTCATTAAAGTAGTAGAAATACTGTAAAGCAAGATAATTTCGCGGCTGGAAATTTTCGCGAATCAAATCACGGCAGGATATTTTCGCGCGTCTCTTCCATTTTTTTCGTTTTTTTTCACGGGACCGTATTTATCACTTGCGTGTACTCATATTCGCGACAGGAAATTTTCGCGACTCATACACTCTCGCGAAATTCGCGAAAATTTCCTGCACGCGAAAGGGCATGTCAGGGAAATTGTCCAAAGTCCATTTTCGCGACCGTAAGTCGCACAAGTTTCAAATTTGGAACATGGTTAGATATCATGGTAAGAAAGACAAAACAGGTGTAGTTGAAACAATTGGATGACCTTGACCTCATTAATTAAACAATGTTGTTTTTTCATGGGATAAAGTAATAGAAACAGCTTTAAAGTTCACCCACCTATAAAATATACACTTAACTACTACTCTCAGTGAAAATATTCCGTAGTTATTCCTGCTACTGATCCAAAAATATTGTTTTTAATGCCTTTTTCTTCCTAACAGTGGAGTGCAAACACCTGTTGGAATAACACTAACAGGCAAATGTTTTGTCTATGGACGCAATCACGGCAATCCAAAGAATGCTGAAGGCGAAGTACTTACACCGCTGTATTGTCCCACATCGGGTCGTATGTGACGTTTAGTACGTTAACTTTTCATTTGATAATAAACAAGAAGTCAATCTCCAGAATTCACGAATTTTCGACCCCAACCGGGGTCTTTTTCAAGTGGAACTTTACAATCTGAAACTCTAGAAAAGACTGAGCTGAAACCCGAATGTAGAACTACATAACCTGTGTAGACAGGACAAACAAGCAAGTCCTGTCTACACAGGTTATGTAGTTCTACATTCGGGTTTCAGCTCAGTCTTTTCTAGAGTTTCAGATTGTAAAGTTCCACTTGAAAAAGACCCCGGTTGGGGTCGAAAATTCGTGAATTCTGGAGATTGACTTCTTGTTTATTATCATTTTGTGTGTCAATTTTGTGCTTTTTGTACCTTAACTTTTCATTTCGCAGTGAATGTATTCCAAAAAGTGGTGCAAAATAACACGAAAAGTCCGGAATATATACGTCTATGCCGCGATACTTGTCACGTGACCAAAGCGACCAATAAAAAAATGTTTCATGTTTTCCCCTAGTTGCGTGAAATACTGGTCGCTGATTAGTTGATGACATTTTGCGCCATCTAGTGTTCAGAAACGTGATTTGGCCCCATCTGTGCCAGTGGTTGAGAGCGTATAACTAGTATTAAGCTCGAGGCCAATGGGGACGAGTGTATGTGAACCTGTACCAATAGGCGTATTTTTATGGGCTTTTCACCTTTTTTGAAATGACGGATGGCAGCGCGGGTGAATCTCTGTACGACGCCTGAGCAGACGATCAACGAAATGGTCAATTGTCAGGAATTGGCCAATAAGCGCGGGGTTACATTGTAAAAGTAGATCTTTAAAAACCCGCTTTTCTCCATTTACATAGATAATATCCAGAGGTATTGGTGGTTGGGTGTAGGTGTGGTGTTTTTGGGGGGTATTTTAGTCTCTGTATGGCGTATGGCTCTAGGTTTTTGAGTTTTAGAGGGTGGATTTGTTGTTGTGGAAAGACTGAGGAAGGGGTGTTGGGATTGTCTCCGAGGAGTTTTAGGTCTTTTAGGGAATGGGGGGGGGGGNGGGGGGGGGGGGGGGGGGAGTGGAGTCAATTGAATGGAGGGGGAGTGTTAATTGAAAATCATTGTTGTTTTGGTGGAGCAGGGGAAAAGAAAATGACGTAAGTTTAGCATGAGATTCGAACACACGACATACCATACACCACACCACCATAGCCACTTGGCCATCGAGACCAGAACAGTCGTCGGTAGAATAAAGGGCACACATCCCAATAAAAACAATGCTCGAATCTAATTGGTCAATTTTGCCGGTATATAGAAGACACCGGTGTCCACTATGTGTACCGTCTCGGTACGTATAGCCAGTGCCATTCTAATTTTGCGATGGCTTAGGCTACTTATACTGTCACGGTACGAATAAGCGAAGATGGATATCTTATTCAAAGTAATGCCAAAAGGGTGAATGTCGTCCTCGGTACCCCTAAAGGGTACCCAGGTCCAACCTGGGTATCCCTAAATGGCACCCAGGTACGTACTGGGTACCCTTTAGGAACCTAAAGGATACCCAGTTTGAAATTCCCGCCTGGTGAGATATATGGTACGTACGCTGTAGTGCCGATTGCCAAATCACCATTCTTCAATCCGTGGAATCTCAAAAGGGGCTGTTCACTTAAGCAGTATTCCAAAGTAACTTTACAAAGTTCAATAAATGGCACTTCCAGTCATTGTGGAGAATTTCCACTTGTTGGGTATTATTAACAACCATCTAGTCTAATAATACCAAAGCAAAAATATCGATTATCTTAATCATTTTTGGGATTATCCTAGAAAAAACAAAGGCATGTTCAGAATCATAGAAATGATCATAAAGTTGAGAAAAACAAATATTTTGGCACGCCACTTTCAATGAAAGTACGTTATAGTAATAGAGACTTTCGGCAACGCCATGACGTATGACGTATCCGTATGAAAATGACGTATCGATGATACGGACACGGATACGTTAGGCGCGTATCAAATTTACTTTCGGCAGAGCGATCGATCGATCGTCTCCCTCCGTATGAGAGTGATGATCTGCAAAATTGCAATGCAAGTAAAAATCATTACCAAACCCAAACTAGGCAGCCAGGCATAGCCTAGGCCTACCGGTACCCTAGACAAAAACATGAAACAAAAATAAATTAGCCTAGGTCTTAGGCCTTAGGCCACCCTATGCCTAGGCTACAAACAAGAAAAAGAAATGAATTGGCCTAGGCCTACTTAGGTGGTAGGCCTATGGTAACTTCATCTTGGAGACCAATGGTAACTTCATCTTGGTAGGCCTAGCTATGCCTAGGCCTACTGCTGGGACGCCATGGAGGCCTAGCCTAGCTAGGCCTAGGTAACGCCTATAGCCTAGGCCTTCTTATAGGCTAGGGTAGTTACAATTTTGGGTCAGGGCAAATCAGGGCTTCGGATTGGTAATAAAACGCAAGCATAGGGTTAATACCTGCCGCACACGAGTGCAATTCTGTCTCCGACATTGCCGCCACAGGAGTTTTTTGTGTCGGCATCCTGTCACCGCACACGGTGCGTCAGCCGCCGCACACGATTGCAAATTTGTCTCCTGTAGATGCGGCGTGACGTAATTCCGTCATGTTTGATTTGCGTTTGAGGTAAAAAATCCGTCTCCGCCTCTGCCTCCGACCACCGCACACGATGACATTTGCACGTAGGAGACAAAAATCTCCATAGTTGGAGGCAAAATTGCACTCATGTGCGGCCGGCTTTTAAAGGCCTACAGACGGCGAATTTCGCAGCAATTAAAAACACCTCCAAATCTCTCAACAAAATTATAATTGCAGGACGAAGTTTATTTAATGCAATCTAAAATACTTTGCGAACCACTATATATAGATGAAAAGATAATACAACTATCAATCTATCTGAAAATGCAAGTTTAATTTGATCGAAACCATACGTACAGCCCCCCCCCCCCCGTATAAAGTAGGATTNCAGCCCCCCCCCCCCCCCGTATAAAGTAGGATTCATGCGTGATTCCGTGTCCGTATGACGTATCACGCTTCGCCGAGACGTCACAAACTGATGACGTCACGTCAAAATCCATAGGGATACGTCATACGGGAGGGAAATTTGACGGTGCCGAAAGTCTCTAATATCTATAATATTGCAAAGAAATATTCAGAATAGGCTTACTCAGTGTATTTTGCGTAATATTACGCCGATTTAGCGTAATATTACGCCAAGGGAGAAATCATTATTTGCCAGCATAGGAAGTAGTTCTTGAAACCTCGCGCAGTGATCCCATAACTCACGGAGTTATCCGCGACCACGTGGCTCGCGAAATGAGCACCGTTACAGGCCTTATGATTACTTGTGTCTGTGAATAAACAAACGAAAATGTAGGCCTAAATTAATAAAGAAATTAAGAAAGGAACAAATTGTAGGCCTAGGCTAGTCCACGAGCTCGATCTTTAGGACTCAAAACAAACTTCCCATTCGGCAACAGTAAGTCCCGATTCTACGCTGCCGGACCAGCCCTCCTCGGCGTCCAGGCCGAAAAGGAGCAGGAGCGTCACCGATACTGCGATTCACATGTACAGCTAGTACTGTAAAGCAAGATAATTTCGGGGCTGGAAATTTTCACGAATCAAGAATAAAAGACATATTCACGGCAGGATATTTTCTGCCATTTTTTTCAGTTTTTTTTCACGGACCGTATTTATCACTTGCGTGTACTCATATTCGCGTCAGGAAATTTTCGCGACTCATACACTCTCGCGAAATTCGCGAAAATTTCCTGCACGCGAAATTTTCCTGCTTTACAGTATCTTGCCCCAATCTGTGGTTCTTGCAACATAAAACTGGAGAAGTGCGGTAGCATGGGATCGCCGCATTTTGCCATGATACCCCAAGATACGGTCCCACCAAGTGGGTTGAGTTCTCTACCGGTGTCACTGATATTAACATACCTCTTTATGCCTCCATGCATCGATCGATGGGCCTTTGCGATTAGGCCTATCCATATACGCATGACGTCATGACGCTAGCCTACTGTACACACAAACAAACATAGGCCTATTGGCAGCGCTCGGAAAAATTAAAAGCCCCACTCACAGTAGACGTCGTCTTAAGAAATCAAAATTACTCAGCGACGCACAAGAGCAGACGACGTCATCGCGACAATGCGCATGGCGAGTGGGGCTTTTAATTTTTCGGGTTTTCCCGGCGGTATTTCACTTGCCACTGTGATTTCAGGATTGCCTCGCCAAAGTCAGTATTACCGGCATTCACATCAATTTACTTCTGTTTTGATGGTGGGTACAGGCTATACAAACAAAATAAGGATTATCTAGGTGGGCAGTTGATACTGTACCTTTAACGAAGGTGGTTTATCCAGGCAATTTTGCACCGAATCGAGAAACATAATGGATGCTGGATTTTACAGATTTAGCAAAATAGTGAACACTCCCTCAGCGGGCCTAACTGACCTCGTCCCCGAGGTGTCGCACATGCATTAGGTGTATGTTTCTGCATAGGCATCGAAAACGGTACCATGTTTCCCGGTTTTCCCCGCACCATTACGCCAGGCGTAATAATTACGCTAAATACAGTAAGCCTTCAGAATAACTGTAATCATTTTTGGAAAAAAAGACTAATTAGTTTAGTAAACACTGTGAATGAATGGCTCCCTCCCTCTGAAAGAACAGCCCATTCCAAATAAATGCGATTGCCCAGGCATGCAAGTGTGGTCACTGTTACAAAACAGGTTGAATAGCAGTTACATGTACATGTAATAATCCTTTCCCATTTGACAGAATGCATTGGAAAGCTACTGAATTAACCACCTGTGGGCGAAGTACTTACAAACAAATAGGCCTACGTGTAATTCCCAAGTTGTCAACATTTATAGTCATTATAGATTCTCTGACATATTTGCTAAGGGTCTGTTGAAAACACCCGTGTCTTTCCAGACCCGTGTCAAACCCGTGTGTGCGAAAAGCACGGCGAGAGGTCAACTACTACATTGTAGATTAGTAGCCCGGCGACAGTTGCGCTACATGCACGGACTCTTTGGTCATTTCTGTATAATAGGCCCACATTGTTGGAGGCGCGAAAATGATGTCACTTAACGGCTGCGCCATCTGTAGCCATGCGAAGTACTAACGAAAACACGGGGATTTCGAAAAGCACAGCGACTTTGCCTTGTTCCAAAAACCCGGGGATTTTATTTAGTGTAACCACGGCTATAATAGATGTTGGTCTATTGTTATTTTAACCCATTCCTTCACAAGTCTGTTTCAGGATTTCAGCAACATTGAGATAACTGAAAAATGAACAAGTTAAGATTAGTACCGGTAGTTTAGTAAAACTAGGGCTTACCTGCAATCCAAGAGCCTTTTTTGAGAAAATGCATATCCATTAACCGTGACGAATATGAAGTATCCAAATATAAGTTATTTGACGCTAAATCCTTTGTAGCACACAACACATGTACAGGTAAGATGTACAATTGCACAATCCTTAAAGCAGTATCAGGATGCGACACAGAATCCATGGTGCAGTAACAGAGATCAGTTGCATTAGACTTTTCCAGAGCCCATACAGAAGAAGTGTCCAGCCTATATGTGATGTGTTCTCCAGCGGTATGCCTAGGTGTATAAATGTAGGGCTGTAGGCCTATGCCCTGTGGGTCTGACATAAGGTAGCAGCCAGGCCTAACCTGGCTTTTTACAATCACTATTACATCAGTTTGACCAGTTCGGAATCAGTCAGGCCTTACCACAATGTTCTTACAAGTCAAAAAGCCATTTATAGTGTATGAATTGTTGGACAACGCCTTGATGGACATCAGATTTGTAGAATCAGTCATTGGCAAGGTTGTCCTAAGCAGGCCTATGTTGAATGTTTTAAGGATTGTGCAGTTGTACATCTTACCTGTACATGTGTTGTGTGCTACAAATGATTTAGCGTCAAATAACTTATACATCTGGATACTTCATATTCGTCACGGTTAATGGATATGCATTTTCTCAAAAAAGGCTCTTGGATTGCATGTAAGCTCTAGTTTTACTAAAGTACTAATCTTAACTTGTTCATTTTTCAGTTATCTCAATCTTGCTGAAATCCTGAAACAGACTTGTGAAGGAATGGGTTAAAATAACAATAGACCAACATCTATTATAGCCGTGGTTACACAACATAAAATCCCCGGGTTTTTTGCGGTCACACCTATGAATTGCCGGGCTTCAATAAACCCGTGTTTGAAAAACACGTTTTTTTGGAACACGGCAAACTCGCCGTGCTTTTCGAAATCCCCGTGTTTTCGTTAGTACTTCGCAGGGCTACAGATGGCGCACACGAGCGATTTTTTGAGCGATTTTCTAGGCGACTAGCCTTGCGACTACAGGAGCGACTGAACATATTTTTAGTTTTTTTAGTTTTTTTTTACTCGTTTGCGACAAATGCTTCACTGGGAGATCAGTGATGTCGCGGATGACATAACTGATCGACTTCAAAGGCAATTATCGCATGCGACCTAGTAGTCGCATCGGTAGTCGCCCGCATTTTAGTCGCTCGTGTGCGCCATGCTTAAGTGACATCGTTTTCGCGCCTCCAACAATGTGGTCCAATACAGAAATGACCAAAGAGTCGGTGCATGTAGCGCAACTGTCGCCGGGCTACTAAACTACAATGTAGGCTTAGTAGTGTGACCTCTCGCCGTGCTTTTCGCACACACGGGTTTGACACGGGTGTGGAAAGACACGGGTATTTTCAACAGGTGTAACCTTAGCAAATATGTCAGAGAATCTATAATGACTATAAATGTTGACAACTTGGTAATTACACGTAGGCCTATTTGTTTGTCAATACTTCGCCCATAGGTGGTTAATTCAGTAGCTTTCCAATGCATTCTGTCAAATGGGAAAGGATTATTACATGTACGTGTACATGTAACTGCTATTCAAATGCATAGGGCAGAACCTGTTTTGTAACAGTGACCACACTTGCATGCCTGGGCAATCGCATTTATTTGGAATGGGCTGTTCTTTCAGAGGGAGGGAGCCATTCATTCACAGAGTTTACTAAACTAATTAGTCTTTTTTCCAAAAATGATTACAGTTATTCTGAATATTTCTTTGCAATATTATAGATATTGCTATAACGTACTTCCATTGAAAGTGGTGTGCCAAAATATTTGTTTTTCTCAACTTTATGATCATTTCTATGATTCTGAACATGCCTTTGTTTTTTCTCGGATAATCCCAAAAATGATTAAGATAACTGATATTTTTGTTTTGGTATTATTAGACTAGGTGGTTGTTAATAATACCCAACAAGTGGAAATTCTCCACAATGACTGGAAGTGCCATTTATTGAACTTTGTAAAGTTACTTTGGTATACTGCTTAAGTAAACAGCCCCTTTGACTGATTATCCGCTAAATTTTTGAAAAGAAGTTTGACCTGATATTTAATTTTGATGTCAGTTTGTCTAAATTTCCCGACCTCAACATATTTGCTTTTAACTTCGCGGCCTTTGGACACAAAAATGCCATCTCTGTAGGATGGTATACCGGCGAGATACTCTTTTAGACGCGAGTCTGGCACTCTGGTCGCGCCATAATGTCATCTCCACGTGTTACGCTTGCGAGCATGACGAGCTGAACGGTAAAAATACATGTACCATCAACCTGGATTCCAGGTATCTCACCAGGCAGGAATTTCAACTGGGTATCCTTTAGGTTCCTAAAGGGTACGGTACCCAGTACGCACCTGGGTGCCATTTAGGGATACCCAGGTTGGACCTGGGTACCCTTTAGGGGTACCCAGGACGACATTCACCCTTTTGGCCAAAGTAATGGTATTAAGATGCCTATCCGCTGAATGTGCAAGGGGACTCTTCTTCTGCAACATAGAGGAGGATATTCAAGAAATAAATCATTGGATTTGGAGGTTGGCTGGGGGCATTTTTCTGGCGTCCAGTATCCAGATTTATCTGGAGGAGTGGCAGTGCTGAGGCCAGAAGTTGATGAGCAAAATAATTGCGAATTTCAGACGGATGCTGGAAAAGTTGCCTCAGAATGATCAATTGCTTGATCAGTTGAAAAAAATAAAGTGACAGATTAAAAATAGAAATGAAAAAGAAAATGACCAAATTTAGGATGCGAACGCATGCCACACTAGAAATGGGCAGGGCCACTAAACCACTGTGATCACACTATCTGCTATCGATAACAATAGTACAAATCCAAAAGAGTTGTCCCCTGAACGGGACAGTTCCAGTGTTCCTACTGCACCAGTTTAGTATAGATATAATAGGGTATTGTGCAGGTCATCACATTGGTAATATTATGACATATGGCTCGAATTAACACCAGTGTCCATTTCAGTATTGCTGACAACGGACTCTTACGTTACAATTGTAGGCCCATTACCCTGATATGCATGCAGACCTATATGTCGTAACTTTTGCCTGTTGTTGCCAAAAGCTGTAAAAATGGAAAACCCAGCTCTCCTTGCCATGATACCATCAACTTTGATGAACTTTCGATCGTGGTAACTGAAGACGTTAGTGAGGATTCGCAAATTCCATGAAACACGAAGTATAGGCCTACGAAATATGAAACTGGACTTAATTTCCATGACGTAAATATATCTTAGCAGATACATGTAATTAGTACCACAAAATTCGCCGGGTGCAAGAGCGTCTTTTCACAGTGCAGAAAAAGACGACGTAACGTCGTGCCAGCCTGCGTCAGTTCCGCGAACCGCCGCACGTCACCGCCACCGCTGCTGGGGCGTTATAACTCTGGCAATGAACACATGCGAGATTTCATAGAATTTCTACAGTATGACTGTTAGCTGCTGCCATCAGTGGTAGAGGATGTAATTAGTAGTAAACATGGCTGACACTGAAGCAACCGGGTGGGCAAAATCAAGAAAATGAACGCTATGAAATGATTTCAAAATGATGACAAAGAGCGTGGTCAACGTCGCAAGTAGTATCTAGTTCACTTTTTGCACGCTGAATATGTGGATTAGGGAGTTGTAATGAAAAAAGCAAAAAATAGGCAGGTGGTCTCAGGCACCTGACTTGTCTCCTGCAGATTTTCAGNCCCCACCCCCGCCGCCAGATTCTGCGCCCTGCAGCGTCTAGGCCTACGTCAGGTTCGGCGCCGCTTCATTGCAGTGGCGACCTTCGGAACTACGGGAAATGTGCAATCTCGGGAGGTTTGGCCGCGCTGTGTTTAGCATATGACTTTGCACCGATAGAGTTATGGTGTATATTAAACTTTGAAATTTGTGACCCGTTCTGGTAGAACCCGGCATGTCGATCTGAGCTTGGCAGGTTGAGACCAAATGTTTGTCAGTTTCAATATTCTGTCTATTGTGAAATCTGAAACAATCTATTTCTTCCATTCTCTCCTGGTGTCATTTTCGTTCGTTGAGGCTCACCTTCTGAGCGACATACATGTATGCCCGGTTCTACCAGAACGGGTCACATTTATGTTTCGTTTCCACTTGAGATACGAAGTGATGCGCCATAACTCTCTCGGTCTTACATGATGCAAAAAGATGCACTGCCAGCAGCGACATTTGTGTGGTGGTACCAACCATTCCCAGAAATACATTACGTCATGGAAGTGAAGTTGAATTTCGTATATCGTACTTCGTGTTTCGTCACATTTCAATAATTTCGGGGACATTTATAGCGGATTGTTTCAGAGGTTCTATGTTCATCGGACTGGCAGAGACATTTACGGTGATTTAATGAGAAACCCCTGTGTTTTATTGGATCGTCACTGGTAATTAGCCCAGATGAGTTGAATACATGTACTATGTTTGTTGAGACCAGGTGAGCCCCGATCCCTGCTGCATCGTCACCAGATTCTTGTGTGGCTTCTTCGTCTGCACGAATTTCAACGTGATCGTGTCGGCTCGAGCCGTCATGAATGAAATGTGCAGTCACAGTTCCAGGCATTGTACTCTCCACCGCACTGTTCCAACAATAGCTGGAATGTTCCGGAATGTTCCGGCACAGTGCTGGCTTTGGTCATCCAACCAAGATATTCAATAGCTTTTTATAGGTTGAACACCCAAGCCTAAACTACCAGTTCGGTTGGCCTGAGAAGGCGAGTTAATTCATACAATAGGCCTAGTGATTCTAGGCCGAACTAACGTCTGTAATTGAGATGTGGTAATGAGGGTTAATGTCATACCTTGTGGTTATGTTTATTCGTGCAATAGACCTGTAATCTATACCCTGACACAGTAGGAACATTGAACTGTCCCGTTCAGGGGACAACTCTACTGAAAACAATGCTCGAATCTGCAGCAGAAAGGCTTTTAACAACAGAAGAAGAAAAAAAACTGTACTTGGTACAAGGCCATTTTGCAGCACCATACAAGAATGTGTGGTTTCCATGAATAGGTGCGACTATTTCGTCAATCGCTGAACATGTAGGCATACTGCAAAACCTTGGCGAATGACGAGGGGGAAATTACTTTGCAAACAGGACTCACATACTAGGCGTATGTCACGTTCGCGCCTATTTGCGTCAACAAAGCCTGCGCCACTGTGGCAGAAACTGGCTTCCTAGTAGTGGTTGATGACGTCACGTGAAAACACAGTAGGCCTATAGAATAAATAAACAGGACCATCGTTGCAGTGGGTGACAGAAACTCATAGGGGCCTACGCATGTACCGAATACGATTTGGTAGCATGGGTACGTTTAACAGGAAAAGAGCAGAATTGTGTGTTTTCACGTGACGTCATCAACTGCCATGAACTAGTTCTCTCCCACAATGGCACAAGGTGTGACATGCCGCAATTTTCGCCAAGACGTCAGGCCAACAATGGATGTCTTACGTAACACAGCGTCTTGCTCACCCTCCCGTCACTGGAGCCAAGTCCGACCCGCATCATATTTTTTGTGGTCGGCCTGCCATCTTTGAAGACGCTGAAAAGGCTCGTGAACCACCTATGAAAACGCCCTTGTGCGGAAAGCGACATGTTGATGTCCTGATGTGTTGTTAAACATAGGCCTATGTGAACCGAATGGTATGGGCCAATCCAGGCTTCCGAACATTAATAAACGAATTTGAATTTGAATTTGTTTCACCAGCACAGCTGACACCCAATCAATGTGTAGCCGATAAAAGTCAAATAGGCCTAATTTCACTAAGAGTGATTGAAAAAAATTGTCACTGCTATGATTCAGAAGCCGAATGTCTGGGCTTCACTCGGTAGTTCACATTTCTAGAAAAGAATGCGCATTTAGTGGATGAGAATGATGCAAAAAAGCCGACAAACATGACAAATCCGAAAATCATGAAAACACATCCATCCGCATGTTGAGGGTGAGCGCATGCGCTCTTGAAAAATAGTTCCTCTGACAAATATTTCCCACAACAGTTCCCGAAAATGATACATCACGAAAAAGAGACCTACAGCGATGACATAACAGAAACAGTTGCTTTTTATTGGTAAAACAGTCCTCTGAAACAGAAAAGAACGATTACCAAAAAATGACATCATGTATTACGGCGCCGAAAAATTTTCATTGAGAACTACTTTCGTCATACATAAAAACACTACGAAGGCCCGTGCAAAGCATTTTAGAAGTCGAACGCTATCGTCTTCCACTTTTTATAGCATCTTATCGTAGATATACTGGATGAATTTTCCCATTTAGGAGCCACACAGTTACATAAAGAGATTATTTTACCACAAAAATGGCCATTTGTAACATTTTGGTTTCATGAAACGAAACATAGGCCTACGTCACGCAAGGTTTCAAATACAAACACAATTATATTTATTATAGCCTATCTCCACAACACACTTCCACAGTACAGACAAGGATAATTCAACATATATTACATACAGACCCCATACATTCACCGGGGTAGAGACCAGTCCAGTAATAATAACCAAATAAGTGCACATTGGAGACTGACCAAGTGCTGACAAAGTAGGTCAGCACTGGGCGGAGAAAGTAGTTCTCCCTAGAAACCGGCGTGACATTGGAGACTGACCAGTGCTGACAAAGTAGGTCAGCACTGGGCGGAGAAAGTAGTTCTCCCTAGAAACCGGCGTGACTCCTATTTCATGAAAGGAAACATACGTCACGCAAGGTTTCAAATACAAACACAATTATATTTATTATAGCCTAAATGGAGAGGAAAAGAAACTCTAAAGCAATTATCAGATCGTAGGATTAGAAAACAACCTGCATAACGCACTAACTATAACATTGTACATGAAGAAGATAATGCAAAACACGTAATACACACGACAAACATTTGAGAAAAGGAAAGTTAACTAGCAAACTGAGCACAACAGCAAACATGTACCACTGGCAACATATGAGCCAAAGTATACATAACACACAATTAAACCCGAAAGGGGCACAGAAAAAATATTGTCCGAACGTTAAAACACAACGTTGCTATTCCGTTTACTGTCCTGATGACGATCGCCACAACCATCATACAACTGATTAAAAGACCAGGAAATTGTAATAGCTTATCAGTATGATAAGTAGGATACACGTATCTCTCAAAAAACACAGTTTCATTCTTCCAGCGGCCCAACTGCCGCACTGTGCCCAGGTTAACACCGTTCTGTACACCAGCTGTTGCCCCTGTTGGGCGAAAAGACCTGGGTGTATAACCCAAACCCGCTAGGCCAGCATCCCTGATGCTAGCTTTCAAAATGTCACCAATACTACAACAATTCACACCCCTGTAAGGCCTCTTCAAACCAATAAACACTGGACCACCCGGTCTCCGAAAAGTGGCCGTCCTATCAAGATAATGTTTCATCAAAGTGCTAACTGGGTCCAACTTCGCCTGAGCACTACCCTGTAACCTAATTTCAAAACCTGTACGGTGAGAATCATTCTTGATTGCAAAAAAGGTAATGGTAGCGCTGCCATCTTCATTAAACACCAACTGGTCTGTGGAAAACCCACCATTTTGAACACCTTTGCCTGGGTCAAACAGTTTTCCCAATGGCGCCAAATCGGACGGCCGAGCCATACACGTATTAAGGGCCAACAATGTCACACATTTTTGCCTTACCTTTGCAACACTCAACACGTCATCATCTGGCCACCCCAAAAACAAGTCGGCAAACTTGTCACAAGGCATAACCTTTGTACGTTGCAGAGGTCTCCTGGTCTGCGACTTAACCAACGCTGTTACCAAATTTCTGAGGACCCCAGTAAATGGATTATCGATACCATATGATTCGTACACATGACCAAGAGCCGAGGTAGTCATGTTCAACTGTGATTCTGGCCTATCACCACTATCAGCAACATGACACAGAAATTCAGCCACTATAGAGCTCTCGACTGGTGGAAACGAAACCTTGTTTTCTTCACAAAATGCCCTAAACCTGGACACCACCCTATTATAGCTGGCTCATGTTGACTCTGCCACACATAATTTGTATTGAAAAGCAGCCCGCTCAGACCAACCAAGATTTCTCAACCTATTCGCCCACAAATCCTCCAAACATAGAGCCGCCATCTTTTGTTTTTCAGGGGCTCTGGCAGTTTGAGCCCTACTGGTATACACACCCGAGGCGAATTCGGAATTTCCACTGGTGGCGCCACACTCAGTCTGACGAGACGGTTTAACCACGTTTAGCCCCGCCACTTTGGAGCTACAATTGTGGCCACCGCACCCTGACAACAAATCACATCTAACACTCGGTTTAACAGCCGAAACGGGGCGTTTACAAAATTGTTCTCTATTTTCCAATTTCGTTGTGTCACAAATAAGCTGACGTGTCCAAGTGTTGAGTCAAATAGCGAACCACCCGAATCACCTACTACTTGTCAGTTTCATGGTTCTGTCCAAATTGTGTTCTGTCACGTCTTGACAATAGGGTCACCCAGTGAAATCCTGTTGTATCTGAAGTTGTCTAGACTTTGTTGGTAAAATTAGAACTAGAATAAACCAAGCAGAATACCATTAGATAATAGTTCAGGTGCATAACCAGGTCATGACTTCTTTTATTGAAGGGCATAGGTCTTTATAATGGCTGATTATGTAATCGTTTAGAATATAAGGGTCTGAAGTTGAATGTGTAAGGCAGAACTCAGAAAGCAACCTTACCAGACTTGTGGGTACGTCCGCAAATGGGCCTGTACCCTGTACGTGCTGTACAAGCAGATAGACCACGTAAGTGTGTTCCCAAATTGTCGGAATTTCGGTTTTCTAGAGGGGTAATTTCTCTAAGACTGGGTTTTGTTGTTTTTTTAGCCCTTTCTGTGCATACGAAACTTGAGAGATGTTTCTGCCCTCCAAGCGCCGAAGTCTTGAACTGGTGTGACCTAGAACTGTTCAGCAGCCTGGAAACTGTGGTGTAGCGGCAACGTGTGTGCACTGATGTCCAAAAAGACTGTCATTGTCATTGTAAATCTGGGGTTTCTAATATAATTATATTAGTTGTGATATCTCTTTGTTCTTCTTTCGTGTTTCCCCTTGGCGTCGTCACAATATTTGGGAGCCCGTCCGGGAGAACTTTCAGCTCTGTGCGACGATTGAGTGAGTGCGCGATAGATGACGTGGTAGCACATCTGGTTGGTGCTTTTGATTTTGAATGAATTAGTGCTACGTATCGGTAGACGGGCACAAGTCCAGCTTTACGCGGATGATACTGTGTTTTTGTGGCAAGAATAGGAGGGGGTGGTATCTGAATAGCACGGCATAAGAAAAACTAGAACAAGAAATTTAGAAAGTGGTATTGATTGTGATCAGAACCTAGAAATATGTCCGGTGTACATCAGATTGTTGAGGCTGGGCAGGCCTTGGGGCTAAAAGATGACGACTTAAAAGAATTTGTAGCAGAACAACAAAAGGCAGAAAGAGAATCCAGAATAATGGAACGTGATAAAATAAAAATTAAAGAACAAGAATTGCTTGAAGCCGAGGCAAGTAGGAAAATTAAAGAACAAGAACTGAAGTTGCAAGAAAAATTAGAATTTGAGAAATTAGAACTTGAGAGGCAAAAACTCGAGGTTGAAAAAAGAAAACTGAATGGTGTAGATAGCAAAAATACTAATTTGCAAAAAACCAAATTACCTGTGTTTAATGAAGAAAAGGACAAGTTTGATTCATACATAACTCGTTTTGAAAGCTATGCAGAATTACGAAAGTGGAAAAAAGAAGAGTGGTCGGTTCAGTTGAGTCTGGTGTTGGCTGGTAAAGCATTAGATACATTCTATAGTCTGTCAGATGCCGAACAGAAAAACTATGAAGTTCTGAAAGAGAGCCTTTTGCGGCGGTATTCATTTACTGAAGAAGAGTATCGAAAACAGTTCTTCACTACTAAAGTTGAGACGGGTGAAACTCCTAGTCAGTATATGACGCGTATTGAGAGATTGTTTGGGAAGTGGGTAGGAGCCGCCAAAATTGATAAGACTTATGAAGGGCTAGAAGGTTTAATGGTGAAAGAACAATTCCTGAAATGGTGCCATCCTGAACTAGCAGCATATTTGAGAGAAAAGAAAATTGTTGGTACAAAAGAGTTGGCTTCAACCACACAACGTTACCTGGATGCGCATGGGGGCGTTACAACGTTACCTGGAGGCGTGAGAAAAAGAGGGATCAAACCTCGCGTTCAACTAGTGGTAGAACTATTGACAAGGCAAATGGAAAACCAAATGGAAACCCACCATGCAAGTTTTGTAAAAAGACTAACCACAAGGAAACTGAGGATATCAACGGTCACCAAATGATCCTTTGGCTTTGTCAACTCAAGCACAGTACGAATATCTTCGTTCGAAAAAGTGGGTGGTTTAATACACCTATTCAAATCTCTGAGGTCAACGATCAACCTAAACTCATTCGGTTCCTTTTTCGGTACCACATTTATCGGAGACACGTAGTGTGGCACAGTATCGCACTCAACAATAGGTCCACTCTTCAATAAACCTGCCACTTCCTGGTCCAACCAATGACACTCCTTTTGGGAGAACTTTCGGTTCGAATGACAAAACGGCAAAGGTTCCACAACGAAGGGCAAAGTCACACCATTCTTCACCCAATTACAAACTACCGTAGAAGCTCCTATACCTGTCCACTTTTGTTCAAAATTCGACGGGTTGCCACTGCGAAAACGTGGTCTGAGTATAAATCGGATGTGGACCTCGTGCGGCATGACCACGCTCATTGTTTACGCGACCTCGACCTCCTACGACGACTCTGATTGGCCGGAATTGCCCAAGTGAGAACTCTGGTAGTTCCCCCGTCGTGGCGGGAAAGTATTCCTCCGCGTCATTCCCGCAAACACGTCGTCAGCGCCGTTTCCGAAGTTTCTGTTCTGCGCGAAAAATCCACGGCCCCTGCTGCCGTAACCGTACCCACCAGATCCGCCGCGGTAATTCCTATCGTTACCATGGCCCCTGCCGCCACCTCTGGCCGAACGTGAAGCGATACTCGAAAGTTCCGCAGCTATACGAACATTTTGGAGGGAACGACTATCAAAAGTTGCCTGGTTATTTTCGAACTGTCGGAAAAACCGAGCCGTGTCGTTGTCGAAGCTACTGGCAACCACCAGGGGCCTGATTCAAAAAGCACACTTAGGCTAAGTGTGGTCTTAGTGTACTCTTAACTATTGTTCATAAATCCCCACACAATAGTTAAGAGTACACTAAGATCACACTTAGGCTTAAGTGTGCTTTGTGAATCAGCCCCCAGATTTGCGTACTCACTGCGTAGAAAACTGACCTGTCCCATGAACACCAAAAATAAGTCCTGCACCTCCTCAAACGCAGTCCAACGTCGCCGTCTCCTTGGTTTTTAACAAAACGGCTAGTAAGCTTGAGCCCGGTCTCGGCAAAACGTCCACACTTGGAAATAACTTTGAGCGTTTGTTTACAATCCTGTTTTATTCCTGCTTGTGAATCCAACACCTTCAAAGCGGGCGGCAATTGTATACGTTGCACACTGTTCTTTACTCTATCAAATTCCCCGTAGGCGTAATTCACCCCGACAGTGGGACCTTGAGCCCAATCAGGGGCCATGAATCGGCCAAGGCCTGCGCCCGCCGCCGCATCATCGGCGTCGTCGCCATCTTGATTTGCACCTGTCTGCTCTCAACGAGGTCGAGGAGGATGTCCAGGTAATTCGTCCCTGCTCTGCTCTAACGACGCAAGGCGAGCGTCCAGATTCTCGTTCCTCGCAATCAGCCTCTCGTTCTGTGTCAATACTTGGTCCAAGTTTTGTGAAATATTTTCGATAAACTGCTCAGACATCGTAAAAAATCGGGAGTCCAGCGTTTTGCTGCCTGCCACTGTGAAAGTGCACATTGGAGACTGACCACACCCCAGTGCTGACAAAGTAGGTCAGCACTGGGCGGAGAAAGTAGTTCTCCCTAGAAACCGGCGTGACTCCTATTAAACAGTGTTGCGTTCGAGTAAAAAAAAACATAATTTCACAAGCCACCGTAGACAGCTGGTAGAAAAGTTCATTGGCTATTCCACCAATCAGAAACAAAAGGTCAAAAGGTTACGGATTAAAAATTCTCCTCAAAATCAGCCCTAAAAACCCTCCTCGAAACCATTGCAAAGCTCCTATGCATGATCTCAATGGTTCGGATCATACCTTAGGCATGACTCGCACTATTACCACCAATATTTTGACAAAAGCCAGGGCCGTATTTAAAGGGGGCGAAGGGGGCAGTTGCCCCCGTCTACACGATCATACATTTGTTCAAAACATCATCACACATTTGTATGATGATGTCCATGCTTGTCGTGGATTTCCGTCTACACAATGCAGCTAATATTTTCAACATCATCATATTTCATCATGCACTGTTCAAAACAGCATCATAAACTTGTATGATGATGTTCACGTTTGTTGTGGATTTCAATCTACAGTCCAACATTCATGGACATTTGTATGATGAAGTATGATGGAGAAAGGATAATGTTGGATGCTGTTCAAGTTTGTTTGGAAAACCGTCCACACGATCAAACATTTCAGGCGCGGATCCGAGGGGGGGCGCCCGGCGCCCCCCCCCCCCTATTGCCCCCCCCTATTGCCGGCAGATCAATGATTTTTTTTTGAACCGAGATTTTGGTAATTAACGCAAATTACGGCGTCTGTGCTAGTTTTCCTGAACCACCTAGTAGAAACACACGCCGCTATATACCCCAAGCGCGGATTTGTGGGGCACACCCCCTCTTAATTTCGCAGACCGGTGTTTTTCCAGTAACTGAATTTTAGCTCCTACGGCGACAGGTTCCGGCGGGGTCCTAAAAGAGCTAAAGTAGTTTGGCGCCACTACTGAACTCTGCATTATCTTAGTGTATACATCAAAACGGCTATTGGTAATTTACGGAACGGAACGAACCTCGTTCCTAGGACATTTTTTAAACAGCAGAAAAGAGGAAAGAGGGTGACTGTTGTACTGGTAATAATTCCTAACTACACCCAAGTGCAGTAAAATACAGTAATTAGCTTTATTAGGCTTTTAAATACAAACTTTATTTCTTGTTCCGTTCCGTTCCGCAAATTACCATTACCCAGGGGGATATTGGTAATTTGCGGAACGGAACGGAACACGCCATTGTTTTATACTTACTGCACGCAATGGCGATTAAAAGATGTTTCACAAGCGTTACATTCAGGGGCGGATCCAGAATCATGGGAAAGAGGGGCACAGCCAGCGCACACCGTGCAAAACCTCGGTCAAATTTTAACATCTTTTCAAAATTTTCCGGTCAATTTTAAAGATTTTCCACAAAATAGAGGGGGCACGGGCCGGCTTTGCCCCCCCCTTGGATCCGCGCCTGACATTCACAAAATAAATGACGAGGAGGGGAGGGCGGTGCATGCCAGAATCGGGGGACATTTCGGACGGCATAAGCCAGCTGAAGAAGGCATCTGAGTTCCATGTATGTTTTAAGCAGAAAGGCATACAAACTGCTAAAGCTGCACCAGCAGGCTTCCATTCTCACTGCAGATAACTAGGCTCATGAAGTATTGATAATTGATGAAAATGTTAGGCTGCCACATACATACCAAGAGTCAGTTTGCATGCCTCACATCCAATCAAGGTTATGGGATGCAAACTCTCCGAATCCTGTGACAACTTTAGCATTCATTCATCTACAAGTAATGTAAAAACTTAAATTAACAGAAAACAATTATTTTACGGATTAACTTTTCTTATTAAAATGAACTGTCCAATAATCAAAATCATACGCTGATATGTCGCCAACACAATAGGAGCTGTCAGCGAGTTGACCACTAGGTGTCACTAGGGCCCAATTCAATGCATCTGGCGGACCCAGTCATTATCGATCGAGCAGCGATCATAATAGATTTCCTGTACATTTGGTCCGCTAAGACTGTGCTGCCATCTGTTAGCAATATGCGCGGCTGACTGCTCCTATTGGCTTGCAAGTGCAACAAACAAATTTGCAGGCATCTGCCTAGTAATTCCTGAGAATTTGCCTGGTACATGTACCTTTTTCCAGTACTGCACGTCTCCGAACTCACCACGGACTTTTTGCGGTTACACCTACGAATCTCCTGACTCAAAAAGTCAGGGTTTTAATTTTAAAACGCAGACACGTCTGTGGGGGTAATCGAAGGCTAATTTACGTCCGTGTCTCGTTCGTCTTTTCCACATACATGTAATGTAACCGCAAGAAGTCCAGACTTTTGTAGTACGTGTAATTAACACGCCAACAGCAGGCGGCGCATCCATTTTTTTAATTTTCAAAGTTTTATAATATACACCGTAACATCGACTATCGCTCTAACGTCATACGCTAAAACACGCTCTTGCAGCATTCAAGGGCCATATTTATGAAGCTTTCGCAACTTTGCGTTCACGCAAATCTATTGTTTGACTGCACATCCCCTACTGCCTTACAATAGATTTGCGCGAACGCAAAGTTGCGAAGGCTTCATAAATATGGCCCCAGTTTACCAACCATCCCCTGAAATACATACGTCATGGAAATGAAGTCCAATTTCGTATTTCGTACTTCGTGTTTCGTCAGGTTTGCGAAACCTCGCTAATAGGGAGTTTTCGCAAATCTGACGAAAAACGAAGTACGAAATACGAAAATGGACGTCATATCCATGACGTAATGTATTTCAGGAAATGGTTGATACAACAAATGTCCCTCCTGCCAGTGCGTCTTTTAGCATGTCATGTAAGATCGAAAGAGTTATGGCGCATCTTGAATTTTTAAATTTTCAATTCGTATCAACGAAGTGGAAACGAAAGATAAATTTCAAAGTTTAATATACACCGTACCTCTGTCGTTCTAACGTCATACGCTAAAAGGCGCTCTTCCAGCAGGCGATATTTGTGGTACCAGCCATTTCCTAAAATACATTACGTCATGGATATGACGTCCAATTTCGTATTTCGTACTTCGTTTTTCGTCAGATTTGCGAAAACTCCTAATGTTGGCAGAACGACGAAGTAGGGACGGACCGGACCATCGATAGAATTGGGTGGATAGCCCGACAGACGGACGACAGATGACGCGGGTGCAGACGGATCATGATCATGATGATACTAAGTGCAAAGTGCTACATGGTGCTTAAAGGATATGATACATATTGTGTCCGTATTTCTGTTCATTCTCCTTATAATAAGTCTATTGTTTTACGCCCGTCATTTATTTTATGGATGGAACGCTTGTTGACCGTCCTGTAATCGCCTTGCGTGCAGCAACCATGTAAAAATATAAAATAAAATGGCATGTTCCGTTCCGTTCCGTTCCGCAAATTACCAATATCCCCCTGGGTAATGGTACTTTGCGGAACGGAACGGAACAAGATATAAAAATTTTATTCAACAGCGCAATGAAGTAGCAAAGGTGTTGTCTGCGACTGGGATTGGTTTGGCATTACAGTGATACCTCCTTTAACGTACACCTCTGGCAGGAGGACACCTCTCTATTGAAGACACTGAAGCTCAGTCTCAAATTGATCATTTCTATTCATTTTAACCTCAGTCTGTAATTACCGACCTTTACTGCTTTTTCTTCTAGTATGGATAAGGGTCAATCTAATCGAAATGTGAAGAAATCCTGGGTAATTCCAAACTTTTCTTTGTAAGGCCGTTCAGACCCCCGATTCTGG